>PVJS01038427.1:0-19412 GCA_004027185.1 Glis glis
AGAGAGAGAGAGAGAGAGAGAGAGAGAGAGAGCTGAGGCTGGCCGTGAACCCGGATCCTCTGGTCTCCGCCTCCCAAAGTACTGGGATTACAAGTGTGCGCCACCACGCCCAGCTGTCTTTTCACTTTCTTGATACTGTCTTACGAAGCACAAAGGTTTTGAATTTTTATGAAACACAGTTTATTTTTTCTTTTGTTCCTTGTGCTGTTTGTGTCATTAGAGTTAAATGCCAACTCCATCGTCATGAAGGTTTACTACTATGTTTTCTTCTAAGAGTTTTAGTTCTTACATTTGATTTTAGTTCTTGCAATTGATCTCTTTTGAACTAATTTTTTGTATATAGTGTGAATTAGGGGATCTGACTTCTTTTTTTTTTTGTATATGCTATCCAGTTGTCCCAGCACCATTTCCTGACAGTCTATCCTTTCCTCCTAGAATTATCCTGGCACCGTTATTGAAAATCAGTTGACCACAAGCATGAGAGTTTAATTCCGTGTGATAGTTGGTCTGGTTTGTCAACTTGACCCACCTAAGATCATGTGACTTTGGTTGTGTAACAGCAGATTGAACCGGAAGTCCTGCCCTAAATGTGGGCAGCAGGGTTCTGATAGGTGCAGGACTTAGATAAAAGGAGAAAGCCACGTAGAGGGAGCCACGACTCTTCCTGAAGAAAACGTATCTGCTCTCGTCTGAGATCGTTGGTTTCCAACTTTGCCGTTTCCTTGAAGAGCTTCTTGATCTTCTGCTCTCGTCTGAGATCGTCGGTCTTCAGCCCTTCGAACTGAGACTTCACCATTGTTTCTCGGAAGAGCTTCCTTATCTTCACATCTTGGACTGGACTGAATTGGTGGTTGCTTCAATCGTAAGGCTCCAGCTCTTAGACCGCCCGACCAGCTACTGATTCCTCTGATTCTTCACGTGCAGTCGAAACTCAGGACTACATTGTGAGCTGATCTAATAAACCCCTTTTTCATATATTCATTCTGTGAATTCTGTTAATCTAGTGAACCCTGACCAATACATTCCGTACCTTGAGTTTGATGCCATTTCTCCATATGTCTATTCTTTTCGCCACCACCATACTCTTGATTATTATTAATTTGCTTTGGAGTAAGTTTTGAAATCAGGAAGCGTGAGTTTTCCAACTTTGTTCTTCTTTTTCAAGATTGTTTGGGCTATTTTGAATCATTTTCAATTTCATATGAATTTTAGAATCAGTTTGTCGATTTTTACAAAGATGCCAGCCGGGATTCTGAAAGAGATCGCACTGAACACAGAGATCAATGTTGGGAGCATTGCCCTTACCGATTTTCTGCCTGGTGGATCTGCCCATTTCTGATAGCTGGGTGCGGAAGTCTCCACCATCTCAATTAGAGGATTCACTTACTTTCCTTGAAGTTCTATAAGTTTTTGCCTCATGTATTTTGACTCTGTTGTTAGGTGCATAGAAATTAAAGATTTTTTATGTCTTTTTGGAAAACCGACCTCTTTAATGTTACAGAATTCCTCTCTTCATCCCTGATAATTTTCCTTCCTCTGAAGGTTTGCATTGTCTGAAATTAATATAGCTACTCTAGCTTTCTCATGATTAGTGTTAGCATGATGTAGCTTTCTCTATCTCTTTACTTTTAATTTACATAGGTCATTTTTTTTTTTTTGTGGTACCGGGGATTGAACCCAGGGGCATTCTACCTCCGAGCTACACCCCCAGCCCTATTTTTTATACTTTACTTTGAAACCCGGTCTCACGAAGTTGCAGAGGGCCTCACTAAGTAGCTGAGGCTGGCCGCGAACCCGGATCCTCTGGTCTCCGCCTCCCAAGTACTGGGATTACAAGCGTGTGCCACCATGCCCATCTTACATAGGTCATATTTAAAGTGGATTTCTAGCTGGGCATGGTGGCACACACTTGTAATCCTAGTACTTGGGAGGCTGAGACAAGGAGGATCGCAGGTTCACGGCCAGCCTCAGCTACTTAGTGAGGCCTTCTGCAACTTAGTGAGACCCTGTTTCCAAATAAAGAATAAAAAATAGGGCTGGGCTGGGGGTGTAGCTCGGAGGTAGAATGCCCCTGGGTCCAATCCCCAGTACTGAAATGTGGATTTCTTGCAGTTGGGCGTTCTTTTTTGATCCAATTTGATATTCTTTGACTTTTAATTGGTGCATTTGGACATATTCTGTTTAAAGTGATTATTGATATAATTGAATTAATATCTGCCATATTTAGTACAGTTCTCTATTTGATTTTTTATTTTTCTATTATTTCTTCCACTCTTCTGCTTTTTGTGATTGTAGATGAGCATTTTATATGATGCTATTTTATCTCATTTCTTAGCATATTAATTATACTTATATATTTTAACTGGTTACCCTAGTATCTGCAATGTACATTTACAACTGACCAAAGTCCACTTTCAAATAATGGAATATCAGTTCACAGATAGAGCAAGTACCTTAACATAGCAAAATATTCCTAATTCCTCCTTCCTATCCTTTGTCATTCATTTTTACCTACACATACACTTTGATCATCAAATACATTGTTGCTATTATTATCTTGAAGAAACTGCCATCTGTTAAATGAATTAAGAAAAAGAAGTTTTAAAGCCGGGCGTGGTGGCGCACGCTTGTAATCTCAGTACTTTGGGAGGCGGAGACCCGAGGATCCAGGTTCGCGGCCAGCCTCAGCTCTTTCTCTCTCTCTCTCTCCCGGTCTCTCTCTACCTAGTGAGGCCCTCCGCAACTTCGTGAGACCCGGTTTCAAAATAAAGTATAAAAAAATAGGGAGGGCCGGGGGTGTAGCGCGGAGGTAGAACGCCCCTGGGTTCAATCCCGGTACCGCAAAAAAAAAAAAAAAGAAATTTTAATTTTACCTTCATTTATTCCTTTGTTGATGTTCTTCCTTTCTTTATGAAGATCTGAATTTCTGATTTACATAATTTTCCTCTTATCTGATAGACTTTTTTGAATTTAATCTTTCAAGGCAGGTCTGTTGTCCACATGTTAACTCAAGTCTGTTTGTCTGACAAAGTATTTCTCCTTCACTTTTAAAGCATCATTTTGAAGGGTACACATTTCTACGTTTGTGGGTTTTTTCTAATTTACCTTTTGATTTCTTCTTTGACCCACTTGTTATTTAATTTCTACCTATTTGGGGTTGTTCGGTTTTCTGTTATGACTTCTAGTTTCATTCCAATGCGGTTGAAGTCAATACTTTGTATTATTTCAATCTTTGGTGTGGAGTGTTTCGTCTATCTCTGTTAGGTCTACCTGGTTTATAGTGTGGTTCAGTCTTTCTTTTATGTAGTTGTTAGTCCCATGACTCAAAGTGGGTTATTGAAGATTCAGATTATCATAGTAGAATTGTGTGCTTCTAAGTCGGGCGTGGTGGCGCACGCTTGTAATCCCAGTACTTGGGAGGCTGAGACTGGAGGAACCCGGTTCGCGGCCAGCCTCAGCTACTTAGTGAGGCCCTCCCCAACTTAGTGAGACCCTGTTTCAAAATAAAGAATAAAAAATAGGGCTGGGGTGTAGCTTGGAGGTAGAATGACCCTGGGTTCAATCCCCAGTACTGCAAAAAAAAAATAATAGTAATAGTGTGCTTCTCCCTTCAATTATCTCAACATTTGCTTTATATGTTTGGGGGCTCTATTGTGAGATTCATATATGTTTATAATTATTATATGTTGTTGATGGATTGCCCCTTTTACCAATATATACTATTCTTTTTGTTTCTTGTAACAGTTTTGTTTTACTTTAAGTCTATTTTGTCTGATATTACTATAGCCCCTTAGCTCTCTTTCCCTTGCTATTTACACGAAATGTCTTTATCCTTCACTTTCAATGCATTTGTATTTTTTTTTTTTTTTTTTGCGGTACCGGGGATTGAACCCAGGGGCGTTCTACCTCCGAGCTACACCCCCGGCCCTATTTTTTTTTTATTCTTTATTTTGAAACCGGGTCTCACGAAGTTGCTGAGGGCCTCACTAGGGAGAGAGAGAGAGAGAGAGAGAGAGAGAGAGAGAGAGAGCTGAGGCTGGACGTGAACCTGGATCCTCCGGTCTCCACCTCCCAAAGTATTGGGATTACATGCGTGCGCCACCACGCCCGGCTCAATGCATTTGTATTTTTTTAATTTAAAGTGTTTTCTTCTGTAAACTGCATATAATTGAACCTTGTAATTTTATCCTGTCTGTCCATCTCTTCTTTTTAATTGGATTGTTTAATCCATCCACATTAAATGATATCATCTGTCCTTTTACTTTTTATTTCCTATTTTTCTCATATCATTTTTGCTCCTCTACTCCTCTTTTACTGCTTCCTTTTGTGTTAAGTGAATATTTTCTAATGTTACATTTTAATTTCACTAATGTTCTTCTCACTTTCTTTGTGTTTTCTCTAGGACTTAGTGTGTGTGTGTATGTGTGTGTGTGTGTGTGTGTGTATGTGTGTGTGTGTGTGTATGTGTGTGTGTATGTGTGTATCTTATCAAACTTAATAAGTCAATCTTATTAACTTATCAAAATAACATCAGATTTATACTAAATTAGTTGCAATGGGTATAGAACTATTACTTCTATTTAGCTTTATTCCCTTCCCTAATTTTTGTGATATTAAATATAAATATATATATATATATATCATCTATACAAGCCCAATAAATTCATTGTTATAATAATTGTGTTATATAATTTTATGTCTTTTAAAGAAGTTAAGAAAATAAAAGACAGCAATTATGTAGCTATGGCTTCTTAAATATTAGTCTTCTTATTTATGATTTCTGGTTCTTTTCGTTTCTTCTTGTGGATTCTAGCTACCATCTGGAGTCATTTCCTTAGCCCAATGCAGCTTTGCTCCCACCCACATCTTTTTTTGCTGTTATTGGCAAAGATATTACATTCCTATATGTTGTAGGCCCAACAATACATTATATACATACTGTTTTATACAATTGCTTTTTAAATCAGTAGAGAGAAGGAAGGAGAAGAAATTTGCATTTATACTGTTTTTTTTTTATAATTACATCATTACCTTTACTGGTGCTCTTTATCTTGCATGGATTCAAATGATCATCTGGGGTCACTTGCTCTCAGCCTGAAGAAATTCTTCTATTATTTTTTTTCTTTTTTGTATTAAATAAAACTAAACTTCGTTTAATATTTTGTCTTCTTGCAAGAAATTCTGTGCCTGTTCATCTAGGAATTCCTTTATTTCACATTCATTTCCAAAACAGAACTTTTCTGTATATAGGATTCATGGTTGACAATCTTTGTCTTTGGGCACATTGAATATATTATCCCATTACCTTGTGACCTCCATTGTGTCTGGTGAGAAGTCAGCTGTTAATCTTATTGGGGTTCCTTGGAAGTAGCAAGCCATTTTTCTCTTGCTGCTTTCAAGATTTCTCTCCTATCTTTGGCTTTCAGCATTTTTACTGTAATGTGTCTGGATCTCTTTGCAATTGTCCTATGTGGAGCTCATTGAGTTTTCTGAGTGTATATAATAATAATAATGTTTCCCAATATATTTGGGGGCTTTAGGCCAATATTTATCCAGATATCCCCCCATTATGCATATATTGGCACACTTTGTGATTTCCCTCATTGCTTGGAGTTTCTGTTCATTTTACTTCATTTTCTCCCTCTCCTCTTTGAGCTGCATACTATCAATCTATTTTCAAGTTTGATTGAAGATAACACCTTCTTCTGACAGTTCCATTCTAGCATTGAGCCCCTCTAGTGAATGTTTCATCTGAGTATTATACTTTAAACCTCCATAATTTTCATTTGGTTCTTTTTTTTTCTAATTTCCATCTCTTTATTAAAATTCCATATTTCATGAGGCATTATCATTATACCTTCCTTTACTTCTTTTATAATGGCCACATTGCAGTCTTTGTTAAACTCAACATTTTGTTGCTCTCAAAGGCATTTTATATCACCTGCTTATTTTTCCAGTGCATCTTTGATACTTTCTTGATCCTTTGCATGTCTCGTAATTTTTTTTGAAAACTGGACATCTTACATAATATATTGTAGGAATTCTTGATATTTTCCTCCCAACCCCTAGGCTTTTTATTGCTTATTTATTTGGTGATGGCTGCATCATTTCAGTGAATTCTGTTCTTCCTCCTTTCTCAGCCTCCCAAGTATTGGGATTGCAGTCATGCCCAGGCCTGGCTGTTGTTTTGTTTTTAAAATTGATTTTAACCAGTTTTACTGGGTGGCAGGTCTGCAGAGCTCCTCATGCTAACAAGCCAGAAGTGGAATCTACTTGATTGATGTTGGTGTCCCTGGCACCTAGCTCAGAGTTTGGCACATACTAGCTACTAATAAGACAGATTAACAAATGAATCCACGGAAGTAGGATGGGTAGATGGGGTGGTTTTCAGGAAGTGGGATGGTTAATTTCATCTGTTAACCATCCTGTGCTCAGACATTGGGTCGAACATCCTGGGTGTTCTGTGAGGGTGTGAATAGACTGATTGGAGCTGAGAGCTCTGCCTAATGTGGGCAGGCGTCATTCAGTTGAAGACCTGAATAGAACAAAAAGGCTGACCCTCCTGTGAGTAAGAGGGTACCCGTCCAGTCCAGTTGCTTTCAAGCTGAGACATCGATCTTTTTTGTCTTCAGACTCAAATGGAAACCTTAGTTCTTCCTGTGTCTTGAGCCTGCCAACCTTCAGACTGGAGCTACAACATTGGCTTTCCTGGTTCTTAGGCCTTTGGATTCACACTGGAGCCACACCATCAGCTTTCCCAGGTATCTAGAAAGCTGACAGCCAACCTTGGGGTTTACTAGCTCTATAATTGCATGAGCCAATTTCTTTCTTTTTTCTTTTTTGTGATACTGGAGATTGAACCCAGGGGCATTCTACCTCTGAGCTACACCCCCAGCCCAATGTTATTTTTTATTTTGAACCAGAGTCTCACTAAGTTGCTGAGGGCCTCACTAAGTTGCTAAGGCTGGCCTCAAACCTGCAATCCTCGCGTCTCAGCCTCTCAAGTACTGGAATTACAGGCAGATGCCACCGTGCCGGGCTCCCAATTTTTTATAATACATTTCTTTATATGTATATATCAGGGTGCTCCAGAAAAACAGAGCCAATAGGATATCCTATTGGATATATACAGGGTCTGTTTCTCTGGAGCACCCTGATATATATAGGAAGGCACATACAGAATTAATATTGTTGGCATGTATGGGATTCCATGACCCAGCAATCTAACTTGGTTATCATAGTGCTGAAAGTAGCATCCTTCCTGTATCCACTGTCTCCTGCATATAAGACAGTTTCCCTATGGATCATTAAGTTGGGATATCTAAACACTTCCTATTTCTTTTGAAAGCCTCCCTTTCAAATCATTTTTCCTTGATTTCCTAAATAAAATTGGTGATAACTGTTTATACTATTCTTTATTTCAAATGTCACTTTTCCAACAGGTTCAGTTTAAAAAATATAATTAGTAGAGATGACTTTGTGGAAAACACATATTAAGTGTTGTTTCTAGATCCGACTTCTTGAGAATGAAACCAGTTTTGTTTTAAAAACTCTTTACAGATCTTCCTCAAATCTTTGGAGAAATCATAAGAAAATGGCAGTTGAGATAGTGGCATTTTCATATTCTACGCCTTAGTAAATGCAAGTCTCGGCTGAATAACTTCTCATCAGCATTAGCATGCTTGCCCCCCTCTCTCTTTCTATTTTGTATTGCATTCACACAGACCCTATTATCTGATCCTACAGAGATCTTGTTTAGAGTACACAAAACTCCCCTGGAGGGGTTTCCATTTAAAGAAGAGAGAGAGAGAGAAAAAAAAAAAAGAAAGAAAACGGCAGATCAACAGTACCCTGTGCAATGCTCTAGAAAGATGTAAAGCCTACAATTGATTTTCTTTGTGGGAGATGTGTGGCATTCATCTGCTCGCCAGCCTCAGTTCAAACTCAGCAGCAAGGCGAAGCCAAGAACTGGGAACTGGCTTCTGAGAACATCAGGGAAACAACAGCCTTTGCTCGACCATCTATTTTTGCCCAGTTTTAACACTGAAGGGCTTAGGAAGAGAACTGACAACATTTTCACCATGAAGCTTATTCAATGTTTCTGTGTTTCCACAATTAAGCATTTCAGAAGCATATGTGCCGCCTTCCCGTTCAAACCCAATCGTCCGCTCTGACAGGTCACAGACAAAAACCAGGATAATGACATTCTATCTTGATCACAGGATCCAGACACACCAGTCTGGTGTAGATCAAAAAAGAAAACAACAACTCAAGTGCTGATTTAATTTCCTTTTCCTCAAATATTGAGTTCATATTGAAATTGAGCATACAGAGTGTGAATTTTGTTAAGAATAGCACCTCTGAGTGTTATATAAAATCTGCAACAGTTTTGCCAGGTATTCGTAAAGTCCTGACATAGTATGGCCCATATTCATTTCTTTTTCTTTAAGTCCAGATCCTACTTTGGACATTATCCTTATCCAATTTTTTTAAAAATGGCTTTCATGTGTCTAGAAAATTGGGAGGGAGAGAATGGTGCAAATTATGGTGCAAATTATTTTGACTGGCACACAGTCTCAATTTGTTTGTGCATCTCCTTAATTCTCCTTTCTCTTCTTGTGCTGTTGCCAATAAAAGTTACCAACTGTCCAGTTTTCGCAGACTCCGTTCAAGATATAGTGAGCCCAAGAAACTTTTCCCTGGAGTCATGGGCTGAGAGAATACCATGCTCTCCTCAAGGGGGGAGGTCTAATTTCTTCTCATTGTCCAGACTTGGCTGGCATTCATGAACTCTCCTGAGGATATAGAAGCTCAGAGGACATGCCAGTCAACTACCCACTTTCAATTTCTGGCCAGCTTTTCTGCCATGAACCCCTGTCCATTCTCTCAAATAGTACTGGGCAAAGTTAAAACTTTGAAGCACTCTGTGATAGGCTAAATAATGGCCCCGTGGGTATCTCTATCCTAAACCCTGGCACCTGTACATGTGGTTCAGTTAAGGATCTTGAGGTCATGCATTATCCAGATGGGTTCAGTGTAAACCCAAGGGTCCTTATAAGAGGGGGAGGAGGGGGTCAGAGTCAGAGAAGGAGATATAATGATGAAAGCAGAGGTTGGAATGATGTGGGGTTGTGATTTAAGAAATCCAAGAAGCTTCTAGAAGCTATATCAGGCAAAGAAACAATTCTCCCCTAGAGCCTCCAGAAAGAAGACAGCAATACTGAACCATTTTAGACTTCTGACCTCCAGAACTTTAAGGTCATTAATTCATGTTGTCTGAGACACTATACTTGTGATAATTTGTTATAGTGGCAATAGCAAACTAATATACACTCCTTCCAGATTTTAACCATATAGAAAGAACAAGCCTAATAAGCTTTTGCTCCTTGACATCTTTCCCTTGATTCTTAAGAGAAAAACTCTTACATTAGATTAGAGAGGCTTTTGAAATTGTATTTACAATTTTGTATCACATGCATTTTTTTTCTGGGAAAGGATCCATAGATTTCACGAGATCTATGATCTCAAAATTGGAAATGTTAGTCTTAACTGGGCATTCCCAGCTTCATGTTATTATCCCCAGCAAGCTGTGGGTGGAGTAAAAGAAAAAAGTGTGAGGAGAGTGTTTCAAGTACTTTTTGTCCTTCATAAGTGGTCCTTCCTCCACTCCTACGGATGAGACTGGGTGGAGTTTTGCTCTAAGATAGTGTTCTGTGCATCCTGTAGGTGCTATTCTTGTTTCTTAAACATGCCAAGTCTATCCTTGAAAGGGAGCCATAACTACTAATGATTTTACTGAGCATGGAGCTGAGGAGTCTGCTGTCCCTCATTCTGTGCTAGACACGGTGGTACTGGTGATGGTGGTGGTGTGGACAGAGGCACCAACATGGACCTACGCTCATCTATATGATCCTGAGTTATATCTTGACCACTGCATGGGCTCTATGGACATCCCTGTGATGTGTTGCCTTATTTCATGCCTACGAGGATATGGGCAGAAGAAAGGGTATCTCCTCTCTGGCCCTCAAATGAGCTCTTACAAAGATCTCATGCACAGGGGAGAAGTAACAAATCATACTGATCTAGAGACAGGAATTAGATGAAGAAGAGCCTCTTTGCTGCTGGTATAAAGCACATCAGAGATGAAGCCTCTCTTCTTTATCATGTACTAGTTGTGACTTTGGCCACAATAAGTGCATCCCTGTTTTATTGTGACTCCGTGATGCCTACAAAGACACACTGGTGCTGCTCACTTCCTTGCCTCTGTAGCTTTAAATCGTGACATGATCTGGCTCTACCACTCCTGGGTATCTTTCCAAAGGGGCTGAAATCAGAGAACTACAGCAATATATGCATACCCATGTTCATAGCAGCACAATTCACAATAGCCAAATTATGGAAGCATCCTAGGTGTCCATCAACAGATGAATGGATTACAAAATTATGGGATATTCACACAATGGAATTCTACTCAGCAAAAAAAGAACAAAATTATGTTCTTTGCAAGAAAATGGAAGGACCTGGAGAATATTATGTTAAGTGAGATTGGCCAGTCATAGAAAGTGAAGGGTCATATGTTTTCTCTCATATGCAGAAGCTAGGGAGTAATTGGGATACCAGAGGGACTCCAGATAATGGAGGAGAAACCTCAGTGGAGCCAGGGAAGTGGTCTAAGGGAAGGAGAGGGGGAAGAGTGAGGTTCATTGAAAGAATTATTACCATCAGTTTTGTGTACATATGTGAAGATACCAATGTCAATTTCAGTACTCTGTATGGGGAAAGGGAGGTGGGGGGAACTGGGTTGGAGGGCACCAAGTACTGTGTGCATCTATGTCAGTGTCACCATGATTTACATTATGATGTGAGACTATAATGCACCAATAAAAGCATATAAAATACATACATACATAAATAAATAGTAATGTAAGAAAAATGTGTCTATGGAAGATGGCCATTTCCCCCCTAAAGTTGTTATTATTATTATTCCATTTTTAATAAACATCCACGGAGAGCTGGATTACATAACGGTAATCCCAGTACCTGGGAGGATAAAGAGGATTGCAGGTTGGAGGCCAGGCTCGGCAACTTAGCGAGACCCTCAACAACTTAGCAAGACCCTATTTCAAAATAAAAGAGGTTGGTCGTGTAGGTCAAAGGTAGAATGCCCCTGGGTTCAATCCTCAGTACCAAAAAAATGAATAAAGAAAGAAAGGAATGCCCACTGAGTGTTGGGCAGTGCCTAAGCCACGTGGATGATCGCTGCCCACACGCATGATGTGCCAAGGCGAGTTGGCAAGTAGTCCTGGGATGCGCTTCTCTGACCATGGTGGATGGCATTCTTCTGAAACAAAGAGTGTCAACAGCAACCCAGCTGTCGCTTTCTTCCAAGAAAGCTGCAAACAAGACTGAATGCATCTTGTTTTCTAGCAAATTATGAAAGAAACCCTAACAATGACTTGAAAGTACATATAAAGACGTGATAGTTGCCAAGGACTATTGCGTCAACTCCGCATCGCTCCTTCTTGCTATTTTCTTTTTTTTAGGTATTCTGAATAGACATCAATGTCCTCCCTTACACTCTGAGAGGTTAAGGGACTTTTTCAAGGAGAATAAATAAACGGCAGAGCCAGGAACAGAATCCATCTCTTCTGACACTGATTTCAGCCGTCTTCCTCAACCCCCAGACGTCACAGTGGCCCTGATCGGCAAAGATGTTTCCAAGCAGCGACCATGAAGTCTGGTATTTTAATCCTACTTTCTTTCATGTGAATGAGAGATCCTAGGGCATAGTACTTTAGATGGTGTTTCCCATCAATAAAAGGCTTATTCGACATAATCTGTATGATCTATAATGGCTGAAGTTTCAGAATACGTAAAGCAACTAGGTAAATGCTCAGTTGAAGAGAACTTAAATTCTTTTGGGCTGTAAAGATCTAAGAAAAATGGCAACGTTTTCTAAAATGGAGTTTGCCTTCAGGCATTAGTTTGATTTAAACATTTAGAATCAACTTAAATTTTACACACACACACACACACACACACACACACACATTATGAGAGAGAGAGAGAGAGGTTGTGTGTGTAAAATTACTAAGTTCCCTAGAGCTCCATACAACATGAATAAACATATGGACTGTTCTCTTACACCTACTCCACAAGTCTGAGTATTGAGGATTTATATAGTTAGAGACGATGTGGTGTAAATATGTATAAATTTATATTGTGTTAATTTATGGCATGCGGTACAGAAGGCTGTTTGCAAGTCGCAGTGTACTTCTTCCCACGTTTCTGCTGAAATATTCATCCCTGGGTTCCTTCCCCATGTTTCCCTTTGTCTCCCCGCAGATGTTGAGGCAGCTTGTTTTCAGGGGAGTGCTGCGTCCTGGAAGTATGCTTGCTGAATGCAACCCAGGTGACGAGTGACTGTCCCCGTTAGGATTCGACTGAAGGACGTTCCCCCTTCACCTGCCTGCTGGTTAGCAAGGTGATCGCTCCGAGTGTCCTTAGGCTCCAAGGGGCAGTTCTCAGTGGACAGCAGCATTTCAGTATTGGTGCAGCAGTCCCCCCAGAGCTGCAGGGCGTATGTTCTCAGACCCCCAGTCGAAGCCTGAAACTATAGATCATACCAAATCCTACGTACCCTATGTTTTTTCCTCTACATACATACTATGGTAAAGTTTAATTCATGCATTAGGCAGGAAATAAGTTAACAACTATAACTATAGTAAAATAGAACAATTATAATAACATGCTGCATAAAAGGTATGTAAAACTTATGCATTGTTATTACCTGGAATTTTCCATTTAATATTTTCAGACCATGGCTGACCCAGAAAAAGGTTAACAACTATCACTATAGTAAAATAAAACAATTATAATAATATACTGCATAAAAGGCATGTAAAACATATGCATTGTTTATACCTGGAAATTTCCATTTAATATTTCCAGACCATGGCTGACTGAGGGTAACTGAGACTGTGGAACATGAACTGTGGATAAGGGAGGACTACTGTAAAAAAGAAAAAAAAAAGAAGCCTTCCATCAACACTGTTTTGTGGCTCTTTGCCAAAAAAGCTGAATTTGTCTTGGCCTCTGATACAGTCTGCCTCGAGTTATTTGTGGTTGTGTTGAAGGGGGAAGGATGGACGGTTGTAGATGAATGAAGTTCACAGAGTGCTCACAAACCACATTTCATTTAACCTGCCCTTTTCGCCGGTGTAATTGTTAAGAGTCCTCATATTGACCTGATTGAGTTAATCAATGTCTTCTCTCCTGGGCCTTCCCCAGGGAGGTTTGCTAATGGGGAGTGGGATGTTTGAGAAGGAGGCAGTGGGGAGGGAGAGGAAGAAGAAACGAGAGCCTCGAACAGAGTAAACAGACCCGGAGTGGTCCAAGCTGGCTGCAGGTGGAAAGTGGTTTGACTCGTCCCTGAGTGGCTCTAGCACGAGGCTCACCCCTTTTAACAGATAATATCTGTTTCTCCAAATGTAGGGGGCATTAGGGAGGGAAACATTTTTAGATTGTTTAGTTCTCTACTCTTCAAATGGCATTGCGTATGAAATTTGAGATCTATTGAGGGTCTAATGGAAACATCTGCCATGTAGATCATGCAAGGATATGCGAGTCAGAGCTACTCTGCAGGGGTCTCCAAAGCACTGTGAATTCACTAGTCCCCACAGGGACCCAATAATGGCAAACTGACGTCTGTATAGTCCTTTACCATTCTGAAACTGTGTGTGTGTGTGTGTGTGTGTGTGTGTGTTACTGTGGATTGAACCCAGAAGGTGTACCTCCAAGTTATACCTCCAATTCCTTTTTTATTTTTTATTTTGAAACAGGGTCTCACTAGGTTGCTGATAGTCTCCCTACGTTGCTGAAGCTGTCCTTGAACCTGCAATCCTCCTGTCTCAGTTTCCCAAGTACTGGAATAATAAGTGTGCTTTTGAAACTTTTTAAAAACATACTTTGCGACATCAACTCCTTCCAACTGCCTAGTGAGTTTCGAACTTTTTAACAGGGAAAGAAAAGAAATTGCAAGTCTTTTTTTAAAATTTTTGTTTTGTTTTGTGTGTGATACTGGGGATTGAACCCAGGGACATTCTGCCTCTGAGTTACACTCCCCAGCCCTTTTTATTTCAAAAAAGGGTCTCACTAAGTTGCAGAAGGCCTCACTAAGTTGCTGAGGCTGTCCTTGAAACCGCGGTCCTCCTGTCTCAGCCTCCCAAGTACTAGAATTACAGGTATGTGCCACCACACCCAGCTACAAGTAGTTATTGAGGCTCTGAAGGTCACATACCTGGAAAATGGCACAGGCATAACTCAAACCCTAGTCATTTTTAGCCATTTTTCTCGAGTTAAGAGTGCTGAACAGGCGTGCATAACCATTCTGAGTTGGGTGAAAAAATCCCTATCTAAAATACGTACTAAAATCCAAGTTTTGCCAACTCATCTGGTGCTCCGGCCTCATTTCCTCATTGTCTCTGGACTTTACTATTTCACATCAGCCACACCCAGTAAGATTTGCCCTGGGGAGTAATTGAGAGAGAGAGAGAGAAGACCCAAAATGTGTTCAGGTAGATTTTGGTCTACAAATTGTTTAAAGACCAGGGTAGAGTGTAAACCTGAGGTAGGGAGAGGCTGTAAAACAGTTGTGAGAAATCATAAGCACCTACTAAGAGTTTATAATTCACAGAGCCCTTCAGTACAATATTTCAGTGTGACCTACTAAGGATCCTTTAAGGAAGATACACTATTACCATCCCATTGGTGCTCTGTAGGAAGTCGAGGCTCAGAGAAGGTGTAATTTTACTAGGCTGGGCGGCCAGTCGATAATGACACTGGATCTCTAAGCCAAGAAATAAGTAAGTGGTGCTTGTAGAAGTTTGATTGAGGAGTGGCTTATAGAATTTAAAATGTATTCAAAGGAGAGGAAACATTTTGAAGCGATTGCAGAAACCCATGCAGGGGATTTTTTTTTCCAGTTAGAAATCTGAATGCAAATATGAAGTCTCAGGGCCATCGTGTGAATCGTTGTTATTCCCAGCTGATGGAAAGCAAGGGGTGGTCTTTGGATCTAAAAGCAGGTTCCATGCCCGTGTGTGTCATTCTCTCACTCTGACAGATAGATGAGTAATTGACTTCATTTACCAAACGGGCAGAGCGCAACGTAAAATTATGCTACTCATCTGAACTGAAAAATATTCTCTATTTTCCAGAATAGTCTCAGAGCACCATGTGTGAGAGAACACGACAGAATAGAAACTGATTATGCAAAATGTGCGAGAGAGAACTGCAGCTCTCGGTGACACAGCCTAGCGGGGAAGGCTGAGCGGTGGGACTCTGGGTGCCGTCGCTGACGGCTGCGTGTCACCAGCTGAATGGCAGGAGAGGGTTAAAAATGGGTCTGTGAGCAGTCACACATAGCCCTCGGATGCATTCACAGGCTGCACCATGTGCAGGGGTTATCCTGAGAGGCCACTCTAAATAGCAACATGCATACAGAGGTAAGGAGGGAGACTCTAGTCACTTCTTTTTTTTATGATTTGATGTTTTGTCCCAGAATCTTACTCTGGGCTTTGTAGAGCCCTCTAGAGATTCGAACACTCTATGAGAACCCCTCCCACTCAATGCAAAAGCTTTTAAGACAATGGGGATGGTTACATGGTTGGATAGAGGGGGAGCGAGAAAATGGGGGAGACCAAAGCTTTTAGCAGTCTGAAAATTCCAGACAGAGCCAGGAATCCAAATGGTGTTCTGAGGATGATAGGGCTCAGTTTGCTATCAAAGTGGTTGTGCTTGGGAGCTATCCAGGGTACTGGGTCTCTTCTTCTTCTGATTCTTGCTGCCTTGAGCTTAGATTCAATTTCCTTCCCTCTCTGTGTTCTGCTGGTCTTCAGTGATTCCAGGACCAACTACTTACAAGCCTGAGGCTTAGTCTAGTTTTGATAACCAGCACCCACGGCCACCTTTGCTGTGGTTTTCATAAAGAAACTGCCTGTTTCCCTGGATGTTTTCCAGCAATAGTGGACACACACACACACATACACACACACACACACACACACACTGTGTGGCCATGAAGTTCAGAACTTTGGATAGATTTTTTTGCGTAAACACATTTGAACTTATGTATAATATGTCAAAGTTTGTCTATAGATTTCTCTAATTTAGACACACATAAGGGTACACAGAAGCTTGTGGCAATCTGTATACAAACAATTTGTCATGATGAAAGGTTTAAGGAAATGTAGAGAGAACTCTGTACAGGGATGGCTAAGCGACGGTGGCTGTGGAGAGTGTGCATTGAGGAAGGGTGCTAGTCCCAGGCTAGGCTGGTGGTTTGAGCACAGGCATATGATTTCCTGCATCTAACCTTATTAGAAACGAGCAATTGAACATCTAAGGACAGTGTCTCAGACTGGAGGGATTCCCACTGGCAGGATCTGGGAAAATCTGTATGCTGAAATAATTAAGTCCAGAAATGATTTGTAAACTATTGAAAAAAATAGAAACTCATGTGTCTATCTATGCTGATAATAAGTAGGTAAATAAATAGTTGAAGGAGAAGGGTGGTCTCTTGCTTATAGGTGAGTGCCAGAGACCAATTGGTATACATTGGGGGAAAAAATCATCATTTTCCAAACATTGTGGTGAAGATTGAAGCAGGCAAAACACATTGCCAGCTGCTACATCTTATAAGAAACTTCAAAAGAGCAGGATATTTCCATGGCCTTCAAGTGTGTGTGTGTGTGTGTGTGTGTGTGTGTGTGTGTGTGTGTAGAAGAGTTTTCTGAAATACAGAAACTCTTTCCTGAAATGTTGGCTGATGGCAGTGGGAAGCAGGATGGCCATACTGGGCCTGAAGAAAAATTGGGTCGGTCCCAGACTACTTCTTCATCTTCATAATCTTAAAATACAGTAGATATTGGAAGCAACTTCCAAAGGATTTTGAAAGGACGGTGATTCATGTGTTCTATACCAAGCCAAATCATTGTTCTGAGAAGGGAACAGAAAGATATTTTAAGATATGCAATGACTTAGAAAATACACAACGCATATATATTCTTTTTGACAACTACTCTAGGTAACTGAGTGATTAACCAAAGCAAAGCATTCGAAACATAGGAATCTCAATATAAAAGGTTTTAAATGTGAGCTTTAAGACATCGACACAACAGTTATTCTAAGTAATATTTATAAGAAGTGTTTTTACTTTCTTTCTTTTTTGTGTGCTGGGGATTGAACCCAGGGACATTTTATTTCCAAGCTACACCCCCAGCCCTTTTTATTTGATTTGATTTGATTTTTTTGAAACAAGAGCTCTCTAAGTTGCTGACGATCTTGCTACATTGCTGAGACTGTCCTCGAACCTTCAATCCTCCTGTCTCAGCCTCCCAAGTACTGGGATTACAGGTGTGCACCACCTCATCCAGATTTCTGAGTATTTTTTGAAGAAATGGAATGGAAATCGTCACTAACATTTCCTAAAAGAAAAAAATGCTCAACATGAAACAATGGTGACAATATTAATAGTAATTTAAAGCTAGGAAATTACATATAAAATTCCATATTAACTCACAAAATTTGGGGTTGGAGGAGGACAGGGAAGGAGAAAGCGTGAAGTGTGTCAATTTCAATATTTTTCTCAGTGGATATGACACAAATCAGAAAATTGAAGGAAAGAGACAATGCGCTCCAATGTTGTAACTGAGGAGAGTTTAAGGAAGGCAAGATTTCTCACAATGTTTGCCTAGGTTTTGTGGAAACAGTAAGAGGTAGCGAAGCTCCCTGGGGGCGGTGACAGCAGGCGGTGGTGACCACTCCGAGGCCTGAAGAGGTACAGAAAGGAAGAGGTTGCTGGAACCTCCGGAGAGCTCTATCTATAGCAAGGGTTGTAGAAGAGGCTTCCCATCAGCATCCAATGCCTTCCGGAGAAGAACACAGCACTGCCAGACCACGGCCCTGCAGGAAGAGAACCCAGGAAGCAGATGGGTTGGGTCCCCTTTCCTCACACTCTCCCTCTGCAAGATGGTGCCACTGGCGGAAGCCAACGGTGTCTCTAATGACCAGGGGACCCAGGATAGTCTCCGAGCCATCAGGCAAAGTAGTAGAGGGTGGAAAGGGATTGATCACAGGGGCAACCAGAGAATATTTAGCAAAGACAGCAGTAGACATTTTTGTTTATTAACATCTACACAAATATAGGTGCAAAAAATTAAATAACCCAATATTTTCCCAATGGTAGTTATTTATTTATTTATTCATTTATTTATGGTGGTATGGATTGAACCTAGGGGCATTCTACCTCTGAGGTATGCCCCCAGCCCTTTTCATTTCTTATTTAGAAACAGGGTTCACCAAGTTGCTGAGGCTGGCTTTGAACCTGCGATCCTCCTGTCTCTACCTCCAAAGTACTGTGTTTACAGGCACGCAGCACCATGCCCGGCTCCCAGTGGTTTTCTTTTTTTTCTTTATTTATTGCCACATTGTAATCATACTTCTTGATGAGTTTCAGGGTGGTATCTATATGACAAATTTTTCACTGAAGATATGTTGGAAAAGGGATTCTGTGGTCAAAGAAATTTGGCACGTTGCCTATTTCCTACTTTTTGAGCTGAAAATTTATTAACACATTAAAAATTATAAGAATGGCAGTGAGAAGCCCACTTAACTTTAATTTATCCTGAATTTCTCCGACATATTTAATGGCAGAATTCCTCTGTTATGATTAACAACTCTTAATACACCAGGAAACCTTGGGAAATTCTAGCAAGTTTCAGAGATTTATACTTTACAAATCATAACTGATAAAAATTCATGATAATAAAAAAAACTTAAGGTAATAATAGCAAGGATCCCTGCAGAAATAGAAAGCTTAAAATTAGTAACAGAAGTAAGGCAAGGATATCAATTATGCCAAAAGATAAAGAAGGAAAGTCCTTCTTAGAAAGACAAAGATTCTAAAAACTTGAAAAAGAAAATCCAAAAGAATACTGTCTTCAAATAATGCACTAAAAACTAAAGGAGGTGAAAAGCAAAGTTTTAGAAATTGCATATAAGGAATTAATACTTGTAAATCCACACATGTACTTTTCTTTTGAATTTGCCTTTGGCTGGGCATAGGGCGAAAATAGCATTGCTGAAATACAAGAAGAAAGAGTTAATATTAAATTTCTGGTATGTCAAATGACCAATAGATACATGAAAAAATGTTCAACATCATTAGCAATCAGGGAGATGCAAATCAAAACTACTCTAAGATTTCATCTAACCCCAATTAGAATGGCAATCATTAAGAAGTCAAACAACAACAAATGTTGGCGAGGATGTGGGGAAATTGGGACTCTTCTACACTGTTGGTGGGATTGCAAACTAGTTCAACCACTATGGAGATCAGTGTGGAGATTCCT
>PVJS01038428.1:0-19414 GCA_004027185.1 Glis glis
GATCCTCCTGTCTCAGCCTCCCAAGTACTGGGATTACAAGTGTGCGCCACCATGCCCGGCTTCTCATTTTTTTAACTCAAAATGGTTTGGCAGTGGCATACACACACACACACACACACACACACACACACACACACTTGTAATGCCCATACCTGGAGGCTGAGACAGGAGGAGAATCGCAATTTTGAGGCCAATCTCAGCAACTTAGTGAGGCCTTCAGCAATTTAGTGAGACCCTGTTTCAAAATAAAAAATAAAACAGGGCTGGGAGTGTAGCTCACAGGTAAAATGACCCTGGGTTCAATAACCAGTACCACAAAAAATTGAAATGGTTCATAAAAATAAGACACACATACATATATACACATATACCTATCTATGGAGAGAGATATAGAAAATAAATGCGCACAATATTAACAATTACTGAATGTGAGACATCGGTGATATGCAGGCATTCATTAGACTATTCTTTCAATTTTTCCGTATGTGTGTAATTGTTTACAATAAAAAGTCAAAAGGCCTTTAGAAGGAGCACGCCCTTTCTGGGTCACCACACTCCCCACCACTCCCTATTACAACTCTAAGTCCCTCATTTCCAGTACCTCTGCTCTTGATTCCTCCTAGATTCTCCTGCCTCCTGCACATAAACAAGTCATGGTGTTGGAGCATGACAGATGTTTCTCTCTTCCCATAGGCTGAATAAAGCATACTCGAAATTTAGTTTTTAGAACAGATCAAGGATAATCAATGCTGATGTAATTCCTCTGCCACCCTATGATGAAAGGTGGCCCTCTCCACCCACCCTCGGCAGCGATAGTAACTTTGGCAGGTGTACTCTATCTTATAAGATAAAGGTGGGGCTTTCGAAAAGTCAAGCCATACCAGGTAGTTCTCCCACAAGATTAGATGAAGATTTTTATGATTCTTTATAACCCATAGTCTCTTTGGCACCAAAAAGGAAAAGGCTGGGAAACTAAGCTCATTCAAAACATCAAGAGGCCAATGAGGAAAACTACCGTGTTGAGGATGTAACTTGAGAGATGAATGGCTGTTCCCCAGTGGGCTCGGGCAGCTGTACCTTAACTTGAAAGCTAGAAGGTGTCCATAGCAGGTGCAGAGGCCTCCCTAGGTTGATGAGAGTCTCACTACTTGCTGAGGCTGACCACAAACCTGCAATCCTCTTGTCTCAGCCTCCCAAGTACTGAGATTACAGTCATGAGCCACCACTCCCAGCTGATACTGGATATTGAAACTAGGGGTGTTCTACGTCTGAGCTACACCCTCAGCTGTTTTTAATTTTTATTTTGAAACAGGGTCTCACTAAGTTGCTAAGAGCCACGCTAAGTTGCTGAGGCTGGCCTTGAACCTGTGATCTTTCCGACTCGGCCTCCCAAGTGCTGAGATTATAGGCATGCACTTTCACACCCAGCTTCTAACAGGTTCTTTCTTTGCAAACTATGGTTTTCACTCTGCAGTCATCACATGGCACTGAATAAATCCTCAATTTCCGCCACCCCCAGCTTGGCTATTTCTGCACGCACCATACTGCCTGAATTCATGCAATTGTTTAGCATACAAAACAAGTTTAGAAGGAATAGGCAGATGGCCAGACGCAGACAGGGGAGCTCAGGGGATAAGCCGAAGTTGGCCAGCAACACTTCCCGGCAGCCTGCCCAGCATGTCAAAGCAGGTGTGTAAAGGGCAAAATCCCTATCCTATTGTTCTAATTACGTAGACAGAGATAACGAGCTCACTTGCTTGGACCTAGGTGATTTCCACGGACCCTACCACCTTTTGGAATGGCCTTGCCTTTTGGTTTATTCTTCCCTTGACTTACCCAACTTGCTGCACCTTCCAGATCTCTATATCTCCACATGACTAGGCATTGGCTTAGGAGAATGTTGATGCTATTCATCTTTCTCTGTGACCTACTTTAACTAGTCACTGCCCACATCCTATTGTGACAGAGCTTGTTTGAGAGTTTGTTGCTGCTCTGATGAATCCTTATAGGCTGGGACTGAAGCTAAGGCAAAGAAGACCTACTGGAGAAATACAGATCAATAAAGATAGATAGATGATAGATACATAGATAGATAAGAAAGACATCCATAAAGCCATGATGAGAATGTCATCAACCAAAGATTATGATTAATGTAATTCTGCGTGGTCACTGTAATAAAAAAAAGGAAAGAATCAGTGTACTTACTCACAACCAGATCTCCACATCCTCAAGTTTCCTAATCGCTTTTCAATATTACTTAATTTCCTTTGAAATATTCAGGGTGGCCAGGTCCACCCACGTACCAAGAAAGTCCCTGAATGCCCCAGATATTCCAGCTGAGGACATTGCAGAACACTCTCACCGTTAGTTCAAGTGCAACTAAATTCATATTTTTCCCTCAAAAAGAAAAGAAAACAATCTGAAAAGCACAGAGACCAACATGCTGATAAAATACAGATATCTTAGCTGGGTGTGGTGGCGCACACCTATAATCCCAGTACTTGGGAGACTGAGACAGGAGGATCACAGGTTTGAGGCCTCAGCAATTTAGTGAGACCCTCAGCAACTTAGTGAAACTCTGTTGCAAAAATAAAAAGGACTGGGGATTTACCTCAAAGGTAGAATGCCCCTGAGTTCAACCCTCAGTACTGAAAAAAAAAAAACCAGAACAAAACAAAACCCAAGAATGTTTTACCCTAGATTATCCTGGGTACAGACTGACCTCAGTGATCCATCATCTACAAAGCCCATTTTTCCTGACCTTCCATGAGCACTGAAGTTGGCTTACATTTAGACATCCCCTCACCTTATGCTGAAGTGAATCTAAGCAGCAGCCCTGCTAGGTCTAGTAGGATGTAGGGGCCACAGCTCTTTGGAGAAGAGGGTCAAGTCCTCAGACCCAGTCATCTCCTTGAAGGGATTACCCAGGTTCATGGAGGACCCTGGACCCTACCCAGATTCATGGAGGCTTCAGAATGCGCCCCATTTTCTGCCCCACTAATTCCTAAAATCAATTGGGGGAGTGGACGCTGAGCAGTGTCATTGAAAGTTTTGTGGGTAAAGGAAGTTTTCTGAGCAGTGACCTTTCACCTATCACCAAATGACCTAGAACTCAGCTGGGTCTGGTGGTACACAGCTGTAATCCCAGTACTTGGGAGGCTAAGACAGGAAGATCGCAGGTGTAAGGCCAGCCTCAGCAACTTAGCAAGACCCTCAGCAACTTAGCAAGACCCTGCTTCAAAATAAAAAATAAAATCAGGCTAGGGGTGTGGCTCAGAGGTAGAATGCCCCTGGATTCAATCCCCAGCACCAAAAAAAAAAAAAAGACCTAGAACTCTAAACCTGAGTGTGGAATATACTTGTCTAAAATTCAGTGCTTCCTGCATAATAGATTGGTTAATCAAATTATGGCACTTCCATAGAATGAAATGCTATGTATGACACTATAGAAGAAAATTGACCTGAAAAAATATCCACAGAATACCATTAAGTGAAAAAACAGGTTACAAAATGGGATAAAGAATATGATCCCATTTTAGTTAATTAATTATGATAGATAACATTTATTGAAGTTTAATAAGAGCAAGCAGAGAAAAGTGCTTTACGTAAATTATTTTTAAGTGTTTAGGAATTTAATTATCTTTTTATAGATGAGGAAACTGAGACACTACAAGGTTAAGTATATACCCTAGCTCACTCAAGATCTGAGATACAGACCTAAATGTATAGGACTCAAGAGTCCAAACTTAGCCGGGCGTGGTGGCGCACGCTTGTAATCCCAGTACTTTGGGAGGCGGAGACCGGAAGATCCAGGTTCGCGGCCAGCCTCAGCTCTCTCTCTCTCTCTCTCTCTCTCTCTCTCCCTCTCTCCCTCTCTCTCTCTCTCTCTCTCTCTCTCTCTCTCTCCTCTCTCTCTCCCTGTCTCTCTCTCTCTCTACTTAGTGAGGCCTTCCGCAACTTCGTGAGACCTGGTCTCAAAATAAAGTATAAAAAATAGGGCCGGGGGTGTAACGCGGAGGCAGAACGCCCCTGGGTTCAATCCCCGGTACCGCAAAAAAAAAAAAGAGTCCAAACTTGTAACAGTGACACCATATCCATGTCTACATTTATATAGAAAAAAAGTCAAGGCCAAACATGGTTGTGCACATATGTAATCCCAGCACTTGGGAGGCTGAGACCTGAGGATCCGGGTTTGTGGCCAGCCTCAGCTACTTGGTAAGGCCCTCCGCAACTTAGTGAGACCCTGTTTCAAAATAAAGAATAAAAAATAGGTCTGGCGGTGTAGCTCAGAGGTAGTATGCCCCTGGGTTCAATCCCCAGTACCGCAAAAAAAAAGAAAAAAAGTCAAGGCCAGGCATGGTTGTGCACATCTGTAATCCCAGTACTTGGGAGGTTGAGACAGGAGGATCCCAGGTTTAAGGCCAGCCTCAGCATCTGAGGAAGACCCTGTTTCATAAAAAAAGAAAGACTGGGGAGTTAGGAAGTAGAATGCCTCTGGGTTCAATCCCTAGTACAAAAAAAAAAAGTCAAGAAAGATGGATACTAGGATGTTAACTGGTTATTTGTGGGTGGTGTGATTATGTGTGACATTTGTTCTCTTTATATTTTCCTGGGTACTCTGAAGATTGCATGATTTACATGAATTATTTTCATAATCAGGAAAGACAAGAAATCAATTTACATTTTGAAAGAAAGCCAACAAGCCATTGTTCCCAACCTGGAGACAATAAATTGCTGGGGTGTGGGGGAGTAAATTATTACAAGGACTCTGGAAATTGCTACCTGGTCCAAGCATTGTCTAAAATGAAAACATAGTATGCTTGCATATATTTTAAAATGTGAATAAATATTGTTATGATGTCTACACATAATGGCTGTATTTGTCATATATTTCTCAATTTATATTAAAATACAACTATTATCATGTAGAAGTCCTTGGCATTTTATTTTATTTATACTTTTATTGGTGCATTGTAATTATACACCATAGTGGGTTTAAAGTGATACAAACATAGCCAGGCGTGGTGGCGCACGCTTGTAATGCCAGTACTTGGGAGGCTGAGACTGGAGGATCGCAGGTTCGCGGCCAGCCTCAGCTACTTAGTGAGGCCCTCTGCAACTTAGTGAGACCCTGTTTCAAAATAAAAGAATAAAGCTGGGAGTGGTGTTGCAGGCTTGTAATCCCAGTACTTGGGAGGCTGAGACAGGAGGATCACAGGCTTGAGAACAGCTTAAGCAACTTAGTGAGGCCCTCCACAACTTAGTGAGACCCTGTTTCAAAATAAAGAATTAAAAAAAATAGGGCTGGGGGTATAGCTTGGAGGTAGAATGCCCCTGGGTTCAATCCCCAGTACCGCAAAAAAAAGGATACAAACATACATGCACACAGCACTTGGTGTGTTTCCTTTCACATCCCTCTCTGCTCCCCTCCTTCCACCCCAGACATGTTAGTGAGATTGCTAGTGATACCTTCATGTAAGTCCTTGACATTTTAAACATTGAAATACTAAAGCAAGGATTGGGATCTGGTGATAAACAGAAAAATATATATGCACCGGTCAACTTTTTGTAGCTTGAGAGTCTTCACAACTTACCTCCTTTTTTTTCCCCAAGAGGCAGGAGGAAATAGAAGGGAAAAGTGAGAATTCACAGGTTATTAAAGTTAACCCAGGGGGTTCACTTCCTGGAGAACACAATTTACAAGGATGAGAGAGTGTGTGCAGGGAGTTGATGTGGGCTCAGGATATTCTCTTCTGGAAAGACAGAGTGCTAATCTCCCCTGTGTTGCCAGGGATGAGGTCCCACCCTCAACCACAGGGATGTCAGCATATCAGCAGGGGAGTGGCACTGCAATGCCGGAGCACTAACATTTGCTGCAGGGCCAGGCTGGTTTCCAATCAGCAAGCACTCGGGGGTAGAGGAGGCAAATGATGCAGAACTTTCATTTTTGCCAAACTGCCTTAAAGGTCAGCACCTGCTTCCTTTCATTCTCTCTTCTCCTGTTTTGTAGTGTGTCCTTCGTCCTCTATTGCTGTACATCCTATAGTCCCCTGCTGATGTCCTAGAACATACTCTTCCACGGGACTCCAGTGACCTCATCCCACATAAGAAACCATCCAGCTGGGGGTGGTGGCACACACCTGTAATCACAGTACTTGGGAGACTGAGACAGGAGGATCGCAGGTTCATGGGCAAACTCAGAAAGTTAGTGAGATCCTGTTTCAAAATAAAAAATAAAATAGGGCTGGGGGTGTATCTCAGAGGTAGAATGCCCCTGGGTTCAATTCCCAATATCAGGAAGGAAGGAAGCAAGGAAGTAAGGAAGTTAGGAAGGAAGGAAGGAAGGAAGGAAGGAAGGAAGGAAGGAATCTGATCACAGACCACAAATCTAAGACACTTGTTTACTAATTGTTCACTCAGCAGTGAGGGCCTAGGCCTTTCCAGGCATTAAGAACAGTTACACCAACAAATAAGATATGGTCCCTATCCCTTTTGAGGCATACAGTCTTTGGTTGAGAAAAGCAAAAATAACACACACACATACACACACACACTCAAAAACATGGTTTGCTTTAATGGGCATAAGTTACAACAAGGTAGGAGACCAAAGTCAGAGAGCTGAATAAGGGCTTTCCCTTCCCCATATTTTGGTCTGTATTTGGAACTCAGCTAGGACCCAGGCTCCATACCCCATCCCTCCTCATAGAAGCTGGTGCTGAGACCTAGAAGACAGGCTTACTCCAAGGAAAAAAACAGTCTTCAATAAGTCAAGCACATGGGGGAAAGGAGGGTAGGAAGGGGGCTTATTCTATATTAAAAGCAAATTAAAGCTGGGCATAGTAGTGCGCACCTATAATCCCAGTATTTGGAAGACTGAGAAAGGAGGATCGCAGGTTTGAGGCCAGCCTCAGCAACTTAGGGAGATCTTGTTTCAGAATAAAACAAAAGGGTTGTGGGTGTAGCTCAGAGGTAAAACAACCCTGGCTTCAATCCCCAGCACTAAGAAAAAAAAGCAAATTAAGATCCTGCCAAAGGAATCAGATCTGAATTCTACCCTGTCTTTGAATCCAGCCAGCGATCTGCAGGAAATACAAAAGAACATGTATGTAGTGCACCGTGAGTGTGCAATAAGCAAAACCCAGAGTGGGAAACTCTACAGGTCAAATGCTGTGTGTTCTTCAACAGCCACATCTGAAAGAAAGGAAAGGATGGAGGGGGAATCTATATATTGAAACAGACCTGAAGCTGGGTGTGGTGTCACATGCCTGAAATCCCAGTACTTGGGAGGCTGAGACAAGAGGATCACAGGTTAAAGGCCAGCATGTGATAACTTAGTGAGACTCTTTTTCAAAATAATAAAATAGGGCTGGGGTTGTAGCTCAGAGGTATAGCGCCCCTGTGTTCAATCCCCAGTACCACACACATACAGACTTGAACTCTTCTAAATTGCCAAGGTGAAAAAAGACAAGGAACAATCACAGATTGGAGGAGAATAAGAAGACATGATGATTGAATGCCACGTGGAATCCAGATGGGATCCTGGAACAGAAAATGGACACTAGTGGAAAAGCTGGGGCAATCCAAATAAAACCTGGAGTTTAACAGAAGTACACCACTACCACTTTCTTAGTTGTAATAAATACACCATGGTTCTATAAGATGTTATCATAGAGGGGTGAAAGGTATAAGGAACTCTGCTACCTTTGAAACACTCCCATAAATCTAAAATTCTTCCAAAATAAAAGCAAGTAAGTGAGAGAGAGAGAGAGAGAGAGAGAGAGAAATTAAAGGATGTGTCAATTTTGTAAATGAAGCCGGGCGTGGTGGCGTACGCTTGCAATCCCAGTACTTGGGAGGCGGAGACCGGAGGATCCGGGTTCGCGGCCAGCCTCAGCCACTTAGTGAGGCCCTCCGCAACTTCGTGAGACCCGGTTTCAAAATAAAGGATAAAAAATAGGGCCGGCAGTGTAGCTCGGATGTAAAACACCTCTGGGTTCAATCCCCGGTACCTCAAAAAAAAATTTTTGTAAATGGGCAAGATGAAACCATAAACATTAGGGAAATTTATTTAGGTATGATAGTCATAGAAAAGCAAGAAAAAGATGATTGATTCTAAATGTCAGGATAGTAGTGACTTTGGGAGGAGGTGAGGGTTCTGATTGGGGCTGATAGAAAAGTTCTAGTTCTTTATCTACTGGTAGTTACAAAGTGGTTTTTGTTTTGTTTTGGGTGCTAGAGATTGAACCTAGGGCCATTTAACCACTGAGCTATACCCCCAGTCCTTCTTCTACCTTTATTTTGTCATAGGGTCCCTCTAAATTGCAGAGGCTGGCCTCTAACTTGTGATCTTCCTGCCTCGGCCTCCCACATAGATGGGATTATAGGCATGTGCCACCACACTGGCCCCACAAGGTGTTTGTCTTATAATAATACATTAGGTCATACATTTGTTTCGAGTGGGAGTTTTTGTTTGTTTTGCATCTGTGTTCTATTTTCCAATGAGAGAGGGAGGGAAAGAGGGAGAGAGAGAACATCCAAATCTAACCAGTGGACCTTGTTTGGAATCAAAACTATAAAAAATATTTGAAGCTGGGCACAATGGCACACACCTGTAATCCCAGTACTTGGGAGGCTGAGACAGAGGATCATAGGTTTGAGGTCAGCCTCAACAACTTAGTGAAACCCTGTTTCAAAATAAAAAATAGAAAGGGCTGGGGGTATATCTCAGAGGCAGAATGGCCCTGGGTTCAATCCCTACTAACCCCCCCCAAAAAAGACATTTGAATATGGATCAGCTATAGATATTGTTAGGAAATTGTTAAATTTGTTAAGGATGATAGTGATGATGTTATCATGCACTTGATCTTAGCCAAAAGGCCGAGAAGGAATGTGATAGTGCTATTATGGAAGAAAATATCTGTATTTTTGTAGATACATAATGAAGTATTTAGGGGTGAAAGACATGTTTTAGAATTTCTGTAAAATGTCCATACAAGAAGGTTTCACTACCAATCTCACTAACATGTTTGGGGAGGGAGGAAGGGAGAGTGGTGGGTGGGAGTTATATGGGGAAAAAAGGTAAAAAATAAAGAATGTTGTACTTTTTTTTTTTGCGGTACTAGGGATTAAACCCAGGGGCTTCTACCTCCAAGCTATATCCCCAGCCCTAATTTTTATTACTTATTTTGAAACAGGGTCTCACTCAGTTGCGGAGGGTCTCACTGAGGCTGGCCTTGAACCTGCGATCCTCCTGTCTCAGCCTCCCAAGTACTGGGATTACAAGGGTGCACCACCATGCCCAGCAGAATGTTGTACTTCTAAAAAAGAAAAAAAAAACCGAATTGCTGTAAAACATCCACTCTCTGGAAAAAAAAAAGTTGGGAGATAGATGAACAAGTATGACAAAATGCTAATAGCTGTTTTTGTTGTCATTGTTTGCGTTAGTTTTTTTTTTTGGCGGTACCAGGGATTGAACCCAGGAGCATTCTACTTCCAGGATACACCCCCATCCTATTTTATATTCTTTATTTTGAAACAGGGTCTCACTAAGTTGCGAAGGGTCTCACTAAGTAGCTGAGGCTGGCCACAAACCTGGATCCTCTGGTCTCAGCCTCCCAAGTACTGAGATTACAAGCGTGTGCCACCATACCCGGCTTTGCGTTAGTTTTGGTTTGTGGTTTTTCTTTTTTTTTTCAGGGCTGGGGGTTGAACAACAGTTGCTGAAGATGAGCATTTGGTGCATTCTCTAGTTTTGTATAACACTGTGTTGCGGGGATGACACAGCCCCAAACCAGGCTACTTCAGGGCAACAGAGACCTAATTAATCCCAGGTCCTCCTCACCCACAATCCCCGGAGCCCCTCTGCACAAGTCATCTCCCTAAACTGGGAACCCCTATGGTCTCTGAGTGGCCTATGAGCTTTCTCCTCTCTGTGTCTCTGTGCCACACCAACTGGATGTCAGTTATGCTCCCCGTTCTCCATTCTGATGTCCCAATAATCCCAAGAAAGAGAGTCAAAGGGAAAATGGGCTGGGCCAGACATGATGGGGCAGTCCCAGCACTCCAGAGCCTGCCCCTGCAGTGGGTGGGGGTGGGTAGGACAAGGAGGGGAGAGGGCAGGTAGCAGCTCCTCATAGTCATGTACATTTACAATTGAGCGAGCTTCCAGAGGCTGGCGGCGCCTTTCACTGGGACACTGCTCTGGGATCTTTGCCTCTCTTGAGTTCCTGGGCATCATGCCTTGTTCTAAGCAGCCTAATTACATCCAGAGTCTGAGCCTTCTGCACTGGCCCTTGAGCTACCTTACCATCTGTGAGTACCAACCCAAGAGCACACAGTGAGAAGCCAAAGTCAGAGGCCAGGGCCAGATCTGGGATGATGTTTACAGCCACAGGAAGTCTCAGTTCTGGCCTTTGGATCATCCGAGATGGTACTAGAGGGGAAAGCCAAGGGGTCTCGAGTTCAATGGAGAAGGAAGAGATGGAGCCCCAGGGCCTTGTGAGAATGGGGAGGGGGTGGCACAGGGTCATGAGGGACATGAGCAGATCCAGCTAATTTCATCCACTTCCTAATCCTCACTATCTAGAGAGGGAAAACAGGGCCCAAGGAGTGTTCCCTTATGATCCTGGGGAACCATTGATATCATAGACTCACAGACTTATATCCTGTGTGTTTTCCACTCTGGGAGAGGGGCAGTGGCATGGGAGAGGAGACAGAGGCAACCGAAGGAATGGTGAACGAGCAGGAAGCCAAGAATGGATAGGAAGTAGTGAGAGATGAAGATGTTGAATGGGCAAGGCATAGGGAGAGATGGATATGCAAGTGAGGGTAGGCTGCTGGATCAAGGAGAGTTCTTGAATGATGGGTAGGGAGGGAGACAGGAGATGAGAAGAAAAAGATGTTGGAGACCAGTGTGGTGGTGCACACCTGTATTCTCAGTACTTGGGAGGCTGAGACAAGAGGATTGCAGGTTTGAGGCCAGCCTGTGAAATTTAGTGAGACCCCGTCTCAAATTTTTAAAAAAGGGCTGGGGGTGTAGCTCAGTGGTAGAGCGTTCCTGGGTGCAGTCTCCAATACCACAAGAAGAGAAAAAGAAGGCTTGGTGTGGTGGCACACACCTGTAATCCCAGTACTTGGGAGACTGAGACAGGAGGATCACAAGTTCAAAGTCAGCCGCAGCAACTTAGCAAGGCACTGTTTCAAAATGAAATAGGGCTGGGGTTGTAGCTCAGAGGTAGAGTGTCCCTGGGTTCAACCCCCAGTGTCAAAAAAGAAAAGAAGAAGAAGAAAAAGAAAAAAAAGATGTTGGCCTAATGGAAGCAGGAGGACAAAAGTTGGTGGCAAGCAGAGTGCCAGGAGTACAGGGATGGTGGCTGAGCAGGGAGGCAGGGGGACAGGGACAACAGGTAGGAGGAGAAACTGGGATTTCATATGATAGATGGTAGAAGACATTTTTGGAGGACCAGTGGCCATGGATGATGGATGGACAGGACCTGGACTGTGTTGAGGGCCAGGACCGGAAGTGTGGGTAGTATGGAGAACTGGCAAAGGCACTGGACATGGTTCAGTTTTGCTGGCAGTACAAATTTGTTCTTACCTGCTCCCTCGTCAGTTTGGGTCCTGCAGCCATTGTTCGTTTACCTGCTGTTTACATCCTTGTGGCCGCTGCCAGCACTTTATTTTGCTTGGTTTCTCCTGGATTGGAAGACCCCAGAGAAAGGTAAGTCTCATGCACTTAGGAAGAAGAATGTCATACTTTAACTCACAGCCTCACAGAGTGAGTCCCTGTCACCACATCACAGGGCTTTCCTCCAAGTTCTTAGAGCCGCAGGAGCTGGGCCAGCAGGGCCATCCTGGGGTCTCTTCCTTCCCACCTATCTAGCAGAGCTATGGCCCCTCCCAGCCGCTAGGGACCTGGGATGAGTGACAGGTATGTGGGGTGGCACATAATCATTTCCTTCTGGCATTTTTGTGTCAGGTGGCAGGCGGTCCACCTGGGTAAGGAACTGGCGTGTCTGGACCCACATCAGGGACTATTTCCCTATCACGGTAAGTGTCTCCTCCTCAGTGTCCTTCACACGTCCCCAAATCCCAGTATCTGGCATTTGTACCAAATAACTAGGCTTCTCCACAAGGAAGAGAAGCGTCCCAGAGGAGTCTCAACCTAAGATAGGTGACTTCAGGGTCCTCTGCACTCTGCTGGGATACTTTGGAGTCCTTTGGCATGACCTGCCAGAAGACACAGGCAGAGGGCAAACCTAGTTCAGTTCAGCTTAAGAAACATAGGTTGAGATCATAGGTTGGAGGACAGCCTCAGCAACCTAGCAAGATCCTGTTTCAAAATCAAAAATAAAGCTGGGCATGGTGGCGCATGCCTGTAATCCTAGTACTTGGCTGAAACAGGAGGCTGAAACAGGAGCATCATAGGTTCGAGGCCAGCCTCAGCAACTTAGCCAGACCCTGTTCCAAAATAAAAAACAAAATAGGGCTGGGGGAGTGGCTTAGAGTTAGAATACCCCTGGGTTCCATCCCTAGTACCAAAAAAAAAGGAAGAAAGAAACATGGATCAAAAGCCTCCTCCCACCCACATGTTTGGAGTACAGAAAAAAGTGAATAGGATTCTCTGCCATCAAGGAGCTCACATATTTTTTTTGTACAGGAGATTGAACCCAGGGGCATTCTACCTCCGAGAGACACCCCGAGCTCTTTTTATTTTTTGTTTTTGGAACAGGATCTCGCTAGGTTTCTAAGGCTGTCCTCGGACCTGTGATCCTCCTGTTTCAGCCTCCAAGTATTAGGATTACAGATGTGTGCCACCACACCCAACTAAGGAACTCATATCTAATGGGGAGGACAGACAAGCATCTAATCACAGTTTGGTATTTTTTATTTTGAGACAGGGTCTCACCTAGTTGCGAAGCTGTCCTCGAACCTGTGATCCTCCTGTTCAGCCTTGCAATTACTGTGATTATAGGTGCATGCCATGTGCCAGGCTCTAAACGGGGCTTTCAAGGTTCAAAGTTACCTCAGCAAGCACCAGAAGGGGGCTGTGGAAAGACAATACCAAGAAGAGGTTCTGGAAATATACTGCTCTGCTGATCCTCTGAGCCCTCTCCGAGTAGATAACAAACACTGCCCGGATTTTTAGAGCAGAGCTTCTTGGCCTTTGTCATGTATCATTGCTCAAAGAAAACAACATAGCTGTGCCAGGTGGTGCACACCTATAATCCTAGCGACTCAGGAGGCTGAGGCAGAAGGATTGCAATTTCAAGGCCAGCCTGGGCAATTTAGCAAGACCCTGTCTTAAAATAAAAAGGAACCAGGGGTGGTGGTGCATGCCTGTAATTCCAGTACTAGGAAGGCTATGGCAGGAGAATCACAAGTTCAAGGCCAACCTCAGCAACTTAGTAGAGGCCCTGTCTCAAAATAAAAGAAAAAGCAAATTAGGAAAATGATAAAATGCTTTAGGCACATTGACCTACATGGCCAAGAATATGTGTACCCACAGGCAAGAGAGGCCTGGCAGCTGTTGCTGCCCCATATCCTGCCTTGCTCCCCCAGGGCTGAGGATGCCAATATCTGGGCTTCCTGGAACCCATGCATGATTAATCTATTGGAGAGCTCCAGCCAGGTGTGGTCACACACACCTGTAATCCCAGTACTTGGGAGGCTGAGACAAAGAGGATCGCAGATTTGAGGCCAGTCTCAGCAATTTTATTATTCTTTTAAATTTTGAAACAGGGGTGAGACCCTGTTTAAAAAAAATAAAAAGGGCTGGGGGTATAGCAGGTAGAATGCCCCTGGGTTCAATCCCCAGTACCAAAAAAAAAGAAAAGGAAAGTTCTCCTGCAGAAAACACCTAAATCCCCGTGTATCTCCACCTTGCTTCCCTGCATGAGCTCATCCCGCCCCTCTGGCATTTCTCTCCACCGCTGCAGATCCTGAAGACTAAAGACCTGCCACCCGAGCACAACTACCTCATGGGGGTGCATCCCCACGGCCTCCTGACCTTCGGCGCCTTCTGTAATTTCTGCACCGAGGCCACAGGCTTCTCACAGACCTTCCCCGGCATCACTCCTCACTTGGCCACGCTGTCCTGGTTCTTCAAGATCCCCATTATCAGGGACTATCTCATGGCCAAAGGTGCTTCCGGTCACACTCTCTGGAGCTTCTGGTCCATTCCCCCTCTCCCCCGCCCCTCCCCTGAGAGTCACAGCATAGCAGTCCAAAGCATATGTTCTGGAGCTAAACTGCCTGGGTTGAAGTCTTGGCTCTGCCGCTTGCTGTGTGATCTTGGGCAAATTGGCTAACCTCTGCTGGCCTCAGTTTCCTCATCTGTAAAGTGGTGCTGATGGCAACAGTGTGACCTCAGAAGTGGCATGGTGACTAAACAAAATAATGTAAGCATTCAACAGAACACCTGTCACAGAGTATGTGCTCAATTACCAATAGCTGTTGCTATCAACTGAAAAGGAAATGGTAAGCGGGCATGATGGCACACACCTATAATCCCAGTACTTGGGAGGCTGAGACAGGAGGATCACAAGTTTAAAGACAGCCTCAAAAACTCAGCAAGGCCCCCAGCAATTTAGTGAGACTGTTTCAAAATAGAAAAAATAAAATAGGGTGGGGTGTAGCTTAGAGGTAGAATGCCCCGAGGTTCAATCTCCAGTACCACAGAAAAAAAAGAGCTGGAGGTATAACTTAGAGATAGAATGTCCAAGAAAGAAAGAAAGACAGAAAGACAGAAAGGAAGGAAGGAAGGAAGGAAGGAAGGAAGGAAGGAAGAAGGATGGATGGAAGGAAGGAACAAAAGAAGAAAGGAAGGAAGGAAGGAGAAGAGAAGAGGAAAGGGTAGAATTCTAGAGTTGGGATTCAGACAGTCCTTCAGGTTATCCTGCTGAAAGCTCTCCTGCTGTAGTTTCCATCCAGTACCTCCTGGAAAGTGGACATATTGCCTCTAAGTGAAATGTGCTGTTGTTCTACAGCTTTCTCTTCTCTATGCTCTTTAGTGTCACCTCCTCAAGTCTCTCCTTCCAGGACCCAGGGGAACAGAGAGGCCAGTGTGTTCCCTCCCTGTCATTCTCCTCTCCTGATCAGTTTCCTCCTCTCTCTACTCTGGGATTCCCTCCAGGTATATGCTCCGTGAGCCAGCCAGCCATCAACTATCTACTGAGTCATGGCACCGGCAACCTTGTGGGCGTTGTGGTGGGAGGAGTAGGAGAGGCGCTGCAGAGTGTGCCCAACACCACCACCCTCATCCTCCGGAAGCGCAAGGGGTTTGTGCGCACAGCCCTGCAGCATGGGTATGTGTGGCCCAGAGGAGGAGAGGGTGGCCCTCTCTGAGCATCATGACCCTGTAGGTAATGCCAAGATAAACCCCACGTGAGTCTTTCCCTCAGAAACTTGCTACTGAGTAGGGCAGAGGGGCATCAAATTGCAGAAAGGTTTCTGCCATCCACTCCTTCCCAGCTAACTTGGACCAGTTCCTGGGAAGCTCCACATCAGGGCAGTTGGGCCAGGTCTGCCGTAGCAATTTGATGCTGCCCACACCATTTCTTTCATGACTGGTACAGGTAATCCACATCTGTTGGTTAATGGTAAGTGTCAGAGGCACTACAGTATAGCGAGTTTGTGTGTAGGAGCTGGAGTCAGGGGCCTCACTTCAAATGCTGATACCATGGGCTGGGGGTGTGGCTCAGAGTAGAATGCCCCTGGGTTCAATCTGCAGCACTACAAAAATAAATAAATAAATAAATAAATAAATAAATAAATAAATGAAATAATGGCTGGGGTTGTAGCTCAGAGGTAGAATGCCCCTGGGTTCAATCTCCAATATAAAAAATAGCACTTACCATGTACCCAGCACACAGTAAATGATCAATAAATGTTAGCCACTTTGACTTAAGGATAAAGAGAAGGAGCCTGACACTAGAAGTGCATGGTGACCCATCAAGTCAGTGTCCCACTAACTGGATGATGGGACCATTGTCCTATTGGACATTCAGAGAAGACAGGAGTCTATTTTCTGAGGAGCTTGAATCAGTCTGGAGTACAGTGTAGGGGAGAGAGCTCTGAGCCCAAACGAAGGAGTCCTGGGTTCTAGTCCAGGTCCTGCCATTCCCCTCTGGACCTAGACTGTGGATCTTCCACTGTGTCCTGCACCATCTTTGCTGTGAGAAACAAGTAAAGTAACATGTCAAAGTGCTGAGAGAGTGCTATTAGCAACTCACAAAGATTTGTGTGAGAGACGCTGTGTTTCCTTTACTCTTCTCTCATTTAAGGAACTTAGGGAGACTGATTCTCTACCTAGGGCACTGTTCAGGATGAATTCTCATAATCTCTGGAAGAGAAACAACTTTGCTCTGCCCTAACCCCATGATCCAAGAATAGAATACATATGTGTAACCCCACTGAGAGGCATGCCACATAAGTACACCTTCTCTATGCTTTCTCTCACAGAAATACAGAAATAGTCAGATGTTTCCCCCCTTTTTTTTTGTGGTACTGGGGATTGAACCCAGGGGCGTTCTACCTCCGAGCTATACCCCCAGCCCTATTTTTTATTCTTTATTTTGAAACTGGGTCTCACTAAGTTGCGGAGGGCCTCATTAAGTAGCTGAGGCTGGCCGCGAATCCCGATCCTCCTGTCTCAGCCTCCCAAGTACTGGGATGACAAGCGTGCGCCACCACGCCCGGCTTATGTTTCCCCTTCTTGACCCCACCCAGGAGCTTTTCATGATGCGGGTCTCTGGGGATCTATACCCAACACCTCCCTGCACCTCCACATCTTGCCCTTGTAATCCTGGCTCAGAGATAATACCCTCACTGGCCTCAAAAATGTTAGGACTAGCCAGGCACAGTGGCACACACCTGTAATCCCAGTACTTGGGAGGCTGAGACAGGAGGATTGCAGGTTCAAGGCCAGAGCACAGTAATTTAGCAAGACCTGTTTAAAAATAAAAAACAATAAAACAATATAGGGCTGGGGATATAGGTCAGTGGTAAATCCCCCTAAGTACAACTCCTGCTATCACAACAAAAAAAATTTCAGGAGAAGAGACACTAAATAGAGGAATCCTGTTTAGTGCAGAAAGAAATGCTTTAAGTCACTGGGATTTTACTAGAAGAGATGGCAACCTGGCTGTGAACAAGTTCTTCCAGGGTGATTCTCACTCTACCTTGTGTTTGGGACATAAACCGGGGTTTCCCTACAGGGCTCATCTGGTTCCCACATTCACTTTTGGAGAAACTGAGGTATATGATCAGGTGGTGTTCCACCAGGACAGCAGGATGTACAAGTTCCAGAGCTTCTTCCGTCGTATCTTCGGTTTCTATTTTTGTGTCTTCTATGGAAAAGGCTTCCACCAAAACTCCATTGGGCTCCTGCCATACAGCCGGCCTATTGTCACTGTGGGTAAGTACTGCTTTTAGCCCCAAGGCCATCTGAGCTCTTTCTCAACCTCTATCTCAGCCTTCCCCACCTTGGCCCCACCAAAGAAGAGACTGGCAGAACCAGGCGCAGGGGCGCATTGCTATAATCCAAGTACTTGGGAGGCTGAGACAGGAGGATTGCAGGTTCAAGGCAGCGAGACCCTGTTTCAAAATAAAAGAGGGCTGGGGGAGCCCGGAGTGGTGGTGCACGCCTGTAATCCCAGTACTTGGGAGGCTGAGACAGGAGGATTGCAGGTTCAAAGCCAGCCTCAGCTACTTAGCAAAATCCTCTGCAACTTAACAAGACCTTGTTTCCAAATAAAAAAATAAAATAGGACTGGGGGTGTAACTCAGAGGTAGAACACCCCTGGGTACAATCCCCAGTACCACAAAAAAGAGGGGCTGGGGATGTAGCCCTGAGGCAAAATGCCCCTGGGTTTAATTCCCAGTATCACACAAAAGTTACAAAAGCTTTATTGAAATACAATTTAGAGCCGGGCATGGTGGCGCACACCTGTAATCCCAGAACTTGGGATACTGAGACAAGAGGACCACAGGTTCAAGGCCAGCCTGGGCAACTTAGCAAGACCAGCCTCAGCAACTTGGAGAGCCCCTGTTTCAAAATAAAATATAAAAATGTCTGGAGTTGCAGCTCAGAGGTAGAATGCCCCTGGGTTCAATCCCAAGTGCCAAAAAAAAAAAAAAAGGCTAGCAGGGAGGGAAAACCAAGGAGCTGACTTGGGCTACCAGAGGACTGGGCCCAAGGAAAAAGATGAGGTTCTAGCATGTTAACCCTTCTCTTTTCCCATCTCTTGACAGTCGGGGAGCCTTTGCCACTGCCCCAAATCGAAAATCCAAGCCAGGAGATCGTGGACAAATACCATGCACTCTATATGGATGCCCTGCACAAACTGTTCGACCAGCATAAAACCCAACATGGCTGCTCAGACACCCAGAAGCTGCTTTTCTTGTAACTGAAGAAACTGCATCTGAGGAGCATGTGCCTTTAAGAGAAGTCTTGCTAGCTGCTGCTCCAAGAGAAGAAAGGAAGGGGGACAAGGGAGGCTGCGTGGTAGGGATGGCATTGGGAGATCCTACCTGTCCTGTTACTCTTAGGAATTGTCCCTGAGGAGTCTCACTCAGCCATTCCTCAGACAGGGGCATCCTGAGGCCCCTCTAATCCTGGTTTTCCTCTCTGAGTCTGATACCCCAGTACCCAAAGGACCCAAATGATGGCTAAGCATCCCCCTCTCTATTTTGAAAAATCTTAATACAATTTTAAAATTGAGACATAATTTGCATCTCAGACATTTAGCCTGTTTAAAGTGCAAAACTGAGTAGTGTTTAATATATTCAGAACTGTTCAGCTACCACCACTATCTAGTTTGGGAATGCTTTCAGTATTTCCCAAAATCCCAGTATAAATTAGCACTGACCACTATCCGAGCCCCTGACAACTACTCTGTCTCTATGGATTTGCCAATTCTGAGCATTTCACATAAAGGGAACAATATAGTATGTGGTCTTTTGTGATCGGCTTCTTTTCCTTGGCATGTTTCCAAGGTTCATCCACATTTTAGCATGTATCAGTACTTCATTCCTTTTTATGGCTGAGTAATATTCCAGTGTACATATACACCACATTTTGTTTATCCATTCAGCAGTTGATGGACATCTAAGTTGTTTCTACTTGTTACCTATCATGATTGGTGCTGCTATAAACATTCATGTACCAGTTTTTTTTGTGATAATCTACCATCCTCAAATATAATGGCTTGCAGCCAGGTGTGGTGGCGCACGCTTGTAATCCCAGTACTTTGGGAGGTGGAGACCGGAGGATCCGGGTTCACGGCCAGCCCTAGATCTCTCTCTCTCTCTCTCTCTCTCTCTCTCTCTCAACCTAGTGAGGCCCTCCGCATTTTCGTGAGACCCTGTTTCAAAATAAAGTATAAAAAATAGGGCCAGGGGTATAGCGCAGAGG
>PVJS01038429.1:0-19413 GCA_004027185.1 Glis glis
ATTATATTGCTTACTAAGTCTTAGTTAAATTGAATTTGTACTACCATTTAATAAGAATTGGGACCGTAGAAAGGCATGGCACCGAAAGGTTGGAGACAAGAAACATAAATGTAGTAGATGACACAGCCCAGTCTAGAGCAGTAAGTTGAGCCAGAGAGTTAAGAAAAAACTTTTTCTGAATAATATACTAGATGTTTACTATGGAATATACTAGATATGGAATATACTAGATATGGAATACTACTATGGAATATACTAGATATGGAATATACTAGATATGGAATACTACTATGGAATATACTAGATATGGAATATACTAGATATGGAATACGCTATCTAATATACTAGATGTTTACTATGGAATATACTAGATATGGAATATACTAGATATGAAATACACTATTCAATATACTAGATGTTTACTATGGAATAACAAAATAATTTTTGTTTGTTTGTGTTTTGGAATTGGAGATTGAATCCAGGGGCATTTTATCTCCAAGCTACACCCCCAGCCCTTTTATTTTATTATTATTTTATTTTATTACTATTTATTTTATTATTATTTTTATAATTTTGAAACAAGGTCTTGTTAAGTTGCTGAGGCTGGCCTTGGCCTGGTGATCCTCCTGTCTCACCCTTCTAAGTACTGGGATTACCAATGCCCTGCTAAAGAATTTTAAAATACATTAGCTCTGATTTGAGTAGTGTGTAGTGTACTATGCCAGCTGGAGGGGGCCAATAAATTCCACTTATTTAAAAAGGGTTTCTGAGGAGACATAGATTACCTTCCAGATCTCCTGGAAACAGAAGCACACTGTGGCTATGTGCACCTCTGCAGGGGTCCTTTTAAATGTTAGCAATTGATAAGTAAATAAAAGAACAAAAGAAATAGTATGAACAAGAATGTGTCTGCTCCCTTAGCACTGAACACTTTTGTCCCTTTATTTCAAATTAAGCAGGAACCACAGGTGAGGAAGCATACCGCTCAAGCTCTCTGACCATGTACAAATACAACTCAGGTGATTTCCTCTCCAGGGGCTGAAAATCAAGGAGAGGAAAGAGGAGCCAGCCCAGCAGGTCTTGTGGTTTCCATTGTTTCGTTTGGCTACGGTTACAGCCCTTGGCTTGTTCCGTACATTTATGGAAAAGCAAACCTCAAAGGTTTGGCTAGAACTTTACAAGTTGTTTGTGAAATTCCCAAAGACAGAAAAATAAACCGCAGAGCCTTGGGTGAAAAATGTAGCACTGTGTTTTTAATGGAACTTCTCATAATAACTATCCTCCTTCAGGACTCTGCTTCATAGTTTGCATTTTTAATACATAGCTTATTTTTTGCCTCTGAAGGGGGCTCTCGACAAGAGTGGAATAAAAATTATAACATGAAATTAATATGGTATGGTGGCAAATGTCATTGAAATAGCTCACAAGTCAAGAGATGATTTTTTTCCTAATTTTGCCACTGTGAATACAGTTAAACTTTAATAGGTCACATGATCCTCATTTCACATAGATGGCTTTCTATTCAAGATAACTAGAGTAAATTATACTCTTTCATTTGTAGTAAACTCTCTTTAATTTCCATTTTTTTTATAGTTTCACAGTTTTCTCTTCCATCCTGATACTTTGTATTTTCTATCTTCCACATAACAACTCACTATACTTTATATGGATTATGTCTTTAGATACATGTTACACGTGGCTATTCAAGAAAATAGAAGTCAAATTCTAGTGTTTGTTTCAAACAGAGTGGATTTCATTTAAAGGGATGCTTAATCAGTGATAAGCCAAACAAACAACAGATGCAGAAGCAAACGGAGTTAGGCAACAGCAGGAAGCCTTCACATTATTCAGCAAGTTCCTTGGAGCAGCACAGCAAACACAGCATATATTATCTCCAGAATCCACAGTAATCTTTTAGTCTAGAAGGGACATCTCAACATCCTCCAGCCTTCTAGACCATCACCAGTGGCATCGCCTAAATAAAAGGAATCTAGATGTCCACGTTGTTTTTCTCCAAGCCTCTGACCACAGGTATTTAGGCTGTTTGCTCCTCACAGCTCCTCAAGAAGCAAACTGAGTATCACCAATATCATTGACCTGTATGATGTTCTGTGGAGTAGACTCACAATTAAGGTCACTGAATGCCACTTAGTGACAGAAAGCAAGGAAGATAACATAGCCCTGAGCTTGTCCATTTCTTTCCATAATTTTCTGATCACAGTCAAGAACAACTACAGTCCTTTGCAGCCATCATTGTTATCATGATGGACACTTGTAGCCATTACTTGATATTCTAAATAATTGCTATCAACAGTGTTTCATCAAGGCAGCTGTGCTCATCGTACCTCTGCCTGTCACAGATTACTGTTATTTCAGTTTCCATCTGCAAGGACGTCATCACTGAATTAGAGGGCAAGCAGATGAGCCTTCCCATCTCAGTATTTCATGTTAGGGTCTGTTTCCCAGGACCACTCCCAACTGCAGATGCTCTATCAGACAGATTCTGATCAGAAAGCAGAAACTTCTCTAGTATTTCAGGTATGAAATTCAACACATAGATTACTTAAACTGGCGGCAAAAAAGGTGAGAAGACAAATAGGAAGGTGAGGCAAACCACAGATTGGCAGGAGAAGACAACTAGAGAAGGAGAGGAGAGATTGCTGCACCTTGGGGCTGGAATGACACTGGGAAAGGGGGAAGATTCTCTAAAATCAAGACATCAGGAAATCTGGAAGGTTCCAGAACCATGTCAGGAACTTCTCTGTAGGTGTTAGAACCATAGAAATAGGGTGTGTGAGCCGGGCGTGGTGGCGCACGCTTGTAATCCCAGTACTTTGGGAGGTGGAGACCGGAGGATCTGGGTTTGTGGCCAGCTTCAGCTCTCTCTCTCTCTCTGTCTCTCCCTGTCTCTCTCTCTCTCTCTTTCTCTCTCTCTATGTAGTGAGGCTTCCGCAACTTCGTGAGACCCGTTTTCAAAATAAAGTATAAAAAATAGGGCTGGGGGTGTAGCGCGCAGGTAGAACGCCCCTGGGTTCAATCCCCGGTACCGCAAAAAAAAAAAAAAAGAAATAGGGTGTGTGCAAAAATAGCTACAATGATGAAGCAGCTATGACACCTGCTAAGAAATGACCCCACAAAGCAGAAAGGAGGGAAGGAGAGGGGAGGATACAGCAAGAGGGAAGAGGGGAGGAAGGGAAGAAAAATACCTTTATACCCTTTATTTTCTCACAACTCCACCCAGAGCTTCCATTAGCCAAACCTAACCAGAATGTGGTTGGCAATGGACCTACAGAAATGATGCCCACAGGTGAAGGGTGTGGAAAGGATCTGTGAGCAAACAACAGACACAATACGTTTAAAATTTTTTACTTTATCTAATGTTTCTGTGCTATGGATTTGTTTTTCTCTAAAGCACTTCCATTGGTCTCAACTTTAATAATTGTCCCTGTTGATCATCTATGTTGCTTTCAGATTCTTAAAGCCACAATCAGTGCCACAAAAGTTGTCCCTAAAGAGTTTCTCCCATCAACTCTGACTGCTAGTTTACTTTTTTATTTAACCTAAGTGTTTACTATCATGATTGCTTTATACATGATCCTATATATCAAAAATATAGTCTTTATTGCGATAATTTAAAAAAATTCTGATCAAGTTTGGTTAACATTCTATGCAGGTCCTGCCCGGTTCCCAGACAGTGGAGACAAGTCTGTCCATCCTGTCTCCAGATGGGCAGCAGGGCGTCCTCCATGTCTGTTCCCTGCCCACTCCTATGCTCTTGTTTCAGCTCTGCCTACGGAGTCAGCAAAGTCTGGAGTCACAGGCTCTCTCCTCCAGGGGACATCAGGGCTGAGAGGCCAGGCCCCCCTTCTCAAACACCAGAGAGAGAGGGGTTGCTCTCATCCCTGGAGTTTGCACACAAAGCCAAGCAGTTTCTCCTTCAGCAACCACAGGATTAGCTAGTGGAGTGGTGGAGCATTTATGATGTGTCAGGCACTGTGCTCATTGTTTACCATGTTCACTAAGCTTCAAAACACCCCAGTGAGAGAGCTGCCATCACCATTCACGTTTTATAGAGGAGGCAAGTGAGGGGAACAGCGATGGAGTAAATTGTCTCGGTTCCTGAGGCAAAAAAGAAACCCTATCTTCCTTGACCACTGACTCTGCCTTCAGTACCAAGGTATTTCCACTCCTTGTCTTCCATCTCCTTGCGTTTGCCCGGCCACACAGAGGAAGAAGGTATTTCCTCACAGACAATGGACCAAGACTCCAAGACTGCCCAGGGTCACTGCCTGCAGGGTTAAGACAGAGACCCAGGGCAGGGCTGGAATGCCTCAAGCTCTATACTTGACCTACTAGAAACTTCCTCCCTGCCACAGAGTTTAGGATTCTAGAATTCTCTAGGATCCATGTGGGGAAATGGGGATGAAGGACCAAAATCTGACTTCAGATAACTGACTAGGCACAGAGCTCCAAAGCCTGAGAGAGATAGAGAAGCTATCTGATCTTGCTTCTAACCCTCACCCTCTTACCTACTCTATTCGCTCATCCATGATACATTAATCAACCACAATGTCTGGACCAATCTGCTATATTGGGTGCCAGGGATTCAGGGTGAAGCAGAAAGATAAAGAAGATGACCCTATTCCTTAGAGTGGCCTTATGGGCTGACTAAGAGGTTAAAAAGACCAAGCCTTGGGAACACACCCAATGAAAGGCTTCTTCATTCAGCCAAACCTTGATGCTTATGAATGAAACCCTGTGAAAAAGAGTCATCAGGCTGGTGGGTGCTGTGGGAACAGAGACCCAAGTCTTGAACACAGAAGCAACTGCTGGACAACTCCAGTTATTGCTGTGTGGTAATAGAGGTTCACTGTGGCCCGTCACTTGGGATTTTCCAAGAGCAGCCTGGAATCTGTAATCTTATGTAAACAGTCCTCTGAAATGTTGGTAACTAATCCAATTATTTTAACGCACCACAACCACAAACAAAAATTACTATTCTAATCTTAACAGATGCTCAGTGAATGTGATATTTAAGCCGGATTAGAATTCAGTGCTTTTTTCTAATGAATGTCTCTATGAGTGTTATTCTATTAAATAATTCTCCAGAGTACGAAATATATGTTTATAATGCAGCAAATTCTTATATAAGTATTGCAGCAGCACTTCTTATACAATTGTAGAAACTAGCTAAAAGACTGATAACAAAAAGAGATTATCATTGTTTTGGAAAATAAGCTTATAGGGTTAAGAGATAAAAAGAAGGCTTACTATATTATCTCTTCTCCACTTTCAAACATGCACTGACCTTCAAAATTTAAAAAGTGCTACATTTTAATGTGCAACATCTAACAGAAATTAAATAAAGTACACTATGACAATAATTGAAGGTATTACTAAAATGACAACTTGAGAGGGTTCAGTAGAGAAGCAGGAAGATGTTACATATATTATCAAGACCTTTATGGTGATAACAATAGCTAAATGAAATAATAAAATGATAGTACTACATGCTCCCAGAGGAGCACGGGACACTGTAGCAGCTGATCTGTCAAGTTAGTGCTCGGACAGAGGCGGTTCTCTGACCTTGTTTGAATGGTTCTGTAAATGAAAATAATAGTGACAATGAAATCTGGCTGTACTGCTCTGCGCATTTGTGTGTGTGTGTGTGTGTGTGTGTGTGTGCGTGCGCGCGTGTGCACGTTTATGTGTGGTATATACATGCATAAGGAAGATTTCCAACAATTGTATTATTTTTTTTGAGGTAATCTGTTTATTTTAGAATTTTAGTTTTTTTTCCCAAAAAATTCCTTGTAGCTGGGTGTGGTGGTACATGCCTGTATTCCCAGTACTTGGGGGTCTGAGACAGGAGAATTGCAGATTTGGGGTCAGCCTCAGCAATTTAGAGAGATCCTGTTTCAAAATAAAAAATAAAAAGGGTTGGGGGTGTAGCCTCTGAGTTCAAGCCTCAGCATCAAAAAAAATTTTGTATTTTGTGAATTAAATCATGGTTATATATTATTGGGCCAGAAAATATAAAATTCTGAAAAGTGCTGCTTTGGGGTTTATTTGCTACCCTTGCATGTACATATCAGACCATCTTCTCCCATGTTACACTGAATATTCAGTGATGCCAACCTGAGGCTGGGCCCAGTGTGTAGGAAACTCATCGACAGTAATTGGCCTGATTTGATCAATCCCAATGATCATGTTGCTTAATACCCACTATTAGGAAAGCTGCACTTTTGACCTGCATCTGAGCTGCTTTTTTTTTTTTTCTGAGGGGGGAGGGTCTGTGACTTATGACTCCCTGAATTCTCTTGTATTGAGTTTTTTTTAGTTATATTTAATTCATATTCTCTCAAAAGAAAATGAAGTCTGTTATGATTAAATTGTTCAGTTCTTGGATGAAATTTTGAGAACAATCTATTAATTTTACACATTTCTTGACTGAAGCAAATAGTTCCGACAAACCTATCACCTAATCTCTTTCAAGGCAATGAGTTTCTCATTGATCTGCTAGGTTGCTAGTCCTGGAAAAGGAGAGTGACAAATAATTAGCCACCAGGAAAATGAATCGCATCATTGTAGTTTGGGAACTCACAGTGAAAAATAACAAACGAAGAGATGATTATCAATTGCTATAGATTTCTACCTTCGAAAAGAATCACAGGATAGCAAATAAAATTTTAAAAATACTACAGAAATGAATATAAGCATATATTAATATTCACATGAATGGCAAAAGTGTAATATATATTAGAATACTGGGTAGGAAAAAGTATCTAAAATGCATAGAAAATACATTTAAATAATTTCATCCTCATATAAATTTTAACACATACAAATGCAGTCAATGCATAGCTTCTCTTCACCAAGTATAGAATATCTTAACAAAGTAAAATTAAGTCATTTTATTATGCATTATTTTATGTACTTGTTCTGGTTTTATTCAATGCTAAGTCATTCTAAGTACATATTAAAGAAAAACTATAATAAAAATTCATGAAAATTTAAATATTTGGGAAGGTACCTAATGTACAGATGAAATGTATTTCTTGGAATATATCTATGCATGCTATACTTTCTTCATATTATTTCTTCCCTATCATCATTCAAACCTTATTGCATATATCATGAAAATGTCACTGATCTGATAAATATGGATCAATGAGCAGTCAAAAATATGACCTTTGAATAAAACAAGAGAAGAAATAGAGGAAGAACAATATTTCTATCTTGATATTGCATGCCAGGTACCCTGCTGGGGAGATAAAGATATAGATAGATATTTAAATTATCATAACAATTTCATAAAATATAATCATTATCTTCTTTCATCATAAAGAAAACCTCCATTGAGATATTTTTAACTCCCATGAACACATGTTTATTTCTGTAGACAGGAAATTCAAACCCCGAGCCAGCTTCTCGTCTTCTCTTTCCGTCTATGATTAGTTTGTATCAGACAGACTTTTCTGTCAAAAAAAAATAACACTGGCTAGAATTAAAACAAACAAGCAAGCAAAGAGCAGTTTGGAGGATACTTGAACCAGGCAAGACAGCCAGCATTTGAGGGGCCACAGTCCTGAAGAGACAGGAAATGAAATAACAAAAGTCTCATATTTACCATTGATTTTTTTTTAAATTTTGGACACTAGCAAATTCCTAGGGCAGAACATAGGGGCTGAACAGAAAGTACCATCATAGACTTTTTTGGCTGGCTCACTGGCATTGGAGAGGAAAAATATTAAAGGCCATCTTTACCATGGCAGAAGGAACTTGAGTAGGCAATTTAAATAAGAAAGAGCACAGAGCAATGAAGTGACATCTGGTATATCTTCCCCCTCAGGTCTCTGACAATTCTTAATCTTTGCATGAGGGGTGAAAAGTTAAGAAATTTGGAAGAAGATGGCTGGTAAAGGCTAAAACACTAAATAGAGCTGTTAACAATCTGGTAGTTTTAGGGTGGCAAGAAAGAGTCCTTCTTGTCCACAAAGGAGACCAGAAAGGTCCGAACTTTCAGTGTAGACCACTAGAAATCTGTCCTATAGCTGTAAGAACCAAGTAGGCATAGACCAGTCCTGCCAAATCCTGAAATCAGCTTAGAAAGATCTGACTCAAATTGGACCAAGGTGATCTGTCCATGTGCCATCTAACAGATAGATGAATGTGAAATCATCTCTGAACAAAGATGACATCACCCAGAATCTCTACATTCTATTACACACAATGATTGGCAGTGAGTTAAAAATAACCAGGCTAGCCAGGCATGGTGGCGCACGCTTGTAATCCCAGTACTTTGGGAAGCGGAGACAGGAGGATCCGGGTTCGGGGCCAGCCTCAGTTCTCTCTCTCTCTCTCTCTCTCCCTGTCTCTCTCTCTCTCTCTCTCTCTCTCTCTCTCTCTCTCTCTCTCTCCTTAGTGAGGCCCTCCGCAACTTCGTGAGACCTAGTTTCAAAATAAAGTATAAAAAAAATAGGGCCAGGGGTGTAGCGCAGAGGTAGAACGCCCCTGGGTTCAATCCCCGGAACCACACACACACAAAAAAAACCAGGCTAGAGTCCATGCAGGAATAAGATTATTAACTCGCAAGAGAAAAAAAAAACACAGAAATAAACCACCAGTGGTGAAAATTTGAGGGTTATCAGAAACAAACTTTACTACAGTTTTGATTAAAATGTTCCAAATCTTGAAAAAATGAATGAAACACTGAAGAATTTTCCCAGAGATTTGAGGCTCAAATAGCTAAATTTCTGGAATTAAGAGCTTAATCAATGCACTGAACAACAGAGAAGAGAAATAATGACTAGAATATAGCTTAGTAGAAGGGAGAACAGCACCGATTTCTCTTAGGGTTCTTACACTTGCTATTTCTTCTATTGTAAAAGCACTTGTTTCTTGTGAATGGCTCTCCACTTTGAGTTTCAGCATAAATATAGCCTTTGCAGAGGAGTTTTCTATGACCACAGTATTTAGCAGGTCTCCTCCACTCTACCTACCTAATTCATAACACTTTCTTCTTTGTTTCTTTCAAAATATTTGCTAGTGCAAAAACTATAGCTAGCAAAAATGATAAACTTTCTTTTTTTCTGTGTAAGCCTAGGTGAATTGCTTAACTTCTCCAAACCCTTCATTTCATCAGTATAAGAATGATACAGATGCACTATTTAAAGACTGTTCATGTCTAAGTGAGATAGGACAGGTAAAGCACTTAGCTCAAGAAGACAGAGTTTTCCTTTTATCAAAGGGTAAAACAACATGTCGAAGAGTTAAGGCTACTTAGGAAATTAACTGAAAACCTTTTCATTAGTTAATTTGAAAATAGGCACATGGCAGTGAAAACTGCAATGGCTGTGGGGTCTTGGTCCAGATCTCATTCAACAGTTTGCCTGTGTGGTGACATTGGTCTATCCGTTTTTAAAATTACAAATTGAGGGTAATATATGCACATCATAATTCTGAGTCTGAAAAAAGTATTCTATGTAAACTTAGTATTAACATTAAATCTGCCCATAATCTAAATCCCTATTTCTCTGATCATTCCATGATACATCAAATATTTTAGAATTTTCATTGTCCAAATATTAAGCACCACTTCTCTTTTGAGGTTTGGCAATGCATATTCTGAAAATATATTTCTGTTTTATTGCATCTTGATCAAGTGGAGGAAGGTACAAAAAGGAAGTTAATGCCTGGGAGTTTGCCAAAATCACATTGATTTTATAATTAAAGGCTATTTCCTACATGAAGCATTTAATTCTTTGATACTCAGGTATTGAAAATGATGTTGTCAAATTAAAGAGAAAGTAAATCACCATTCTCTTCCTTAAATAAAATATTATTGAGGTTGGCTTGAGGTCAATAAAGAGATCATTTGTGGAAAAAATTGCATCTTTTATTCACTGTCTTAAGCAGATACATTCAAAGCTGATTTTGGATTCTTTAAATCAGGGTCAGCAAGCTTTTCTTAAGGTGAGTTCTCTGTTAGAAGTAATCAACACTGCCTGTGTAGTGTAACAGCAGACACAGACAATATTTTTTAAAAAATGGGAAGGGCTATGCTCCAATAAAACTTTACTCACAAAAGCAGGCAGCCAATCTATGGAGTATAATTTGTAAACCACTGTTTTAAGTGACTGAGGAATTGGTTTGTAGCAGAATGAAGTTAGGAAAGAACCACACCAAGAGATGTTGTATGCACATATGAATTTATCACTTTGAATCTCACTAGTATGTATAATTATATTGTATCAATAAAACTCTTAAAAAAGAAAAATAAAAAATAAACAAAGAAATTGTTATGATAGAATATTGAATATGTGGACAAGGAAATACTTCACCTTTTTAAGAAGATAACTTGTATCAAGTCTCTGACTTAGAGGAGATTTATATGTATTTCAAACTTAAAAAAAATGTTTGCCAGGCATGGTGGCACATGCCCGAAATCCCAGTACTTTGGAAGCTGAGACAGGAGGATCTAAGATTTGGAAGCTGAGACAGAAGAAGCAGGACAGCCTCAGTAATGTAGGAAGATTTTCAGCAACTTAGTGAGACCCTGTCACAAAATTAAAAAAAATAAGATAGGGCTGGGGGTGTAGTTTGGAGGAAGACTGCCCTTGGGTTCAATTCCCAGTGCCACAAAAAATTAATAAAAATAAAAAATAAAGGTTAAAAAATAATAATTAATAAATAATTGTAACTTAAAACAGGGACTTACCAATCATACATAAAATTCATTTAGTTTTCTGTGGAGACCTCGACTCCTTGTAGTGAGGTGTGGCCATATGCATTTAGCCAACAAAAATGGGCGAACATTTTAATATATGTGTCATTTCTAGTCCTGGGTCATTAAACTCTCCCACGTATCATCCCTTCTTACTTGCTCATCTGCCAGCCAGATGCAGAGTGTCCAGAAAAGACTGAGCTCCCCGGGGACAGAAGGAGTCTGTGTCACTAAGTAACTATGAGAAACAAAATCTCTCCCCCTTCCTGCCACCAACTGAACTCTATACACATGACAATTAACTTCCATTTTGTTCATTTACTGAAATGTCAGAGCTGACATTTTACCAACTAGCTCTAAGTACCATACAAATTGGTGTGAGAAAACTAAATGTGCAGCACTAAATTAGTGGGCAGCAAGTGATGTGAACTTAAGTATGGTGGGCTGTGACTGCAGCCCCTGACCTTTCGCATTAAACACTTGTAGAATGAAGACCCAAGATATGTTAGAAGTCAGACTATGTTACTAGACCTGTAATTATAGAAATGGCTAAAAAGAGTCAAAATGTGTGTTGCTAACTTGTGGCTGACTTTCATGGTGAGATAGAGGGCTCAGTAGTTTGAAAAAAAATGACATTGGAGGTCTAGTAGTGGGTAAAAGTACTGGGCATGGTGGCACGTCCTGTAATACCAGTGCGTGGGAGGCTGAGACAGGAGGATCATAGGTTCAAGACCAAGCTCAGCAATTTAGTGAGACCCTCAGTAATTTAGTGAGACCCTGTTTCAAAATAAATACATAAAATAGGGCTGGGGGTATTGCTCAGAGGTAGAATGTCCCCGGGTTCAATCCCCACTACTGAAGGGGGAAAAAAAAGAAGTAAAAGTGAAAAAAATAAGAACTTGAGGACCAATAGCCAGTAAGATTTCTCATTTGATCCTGGTACTGAATCTTGGAGTAAAAGATCATATGATCAGATTAAAGGTGTGACGATCCTACTCAAGAGGACTTTTAAAAATAGTTTTAAGTGGTCTTTCATAAAGAAGAATAGAAAGGGGAGGGGGGAAGAGGAGAGAGAAAGCTATCTAGAAAAAAATTTTAGATGCAGATATTGACATACAATGCTGACTGAAATAACACAAAGTGTAAGCTTTGAGAGAGCCTCAGGTGGAAAGAAGACAACAGAAGCTCTGCAGGTCCCGAGGTGAAGGCGATTGACCTTCAGAAAGAGCTGCTTAGAGGGTGGTTGGACGTAGGGACCTTTGGAGGACAAGTTCTCTCTCAGAGGACAGAATTCAGGTGGGGTTAGATTTGTCTCACGTTCTTTCCCAAATGGGCATCTACAAGAAGTGTAGGAAGAGATACTAGGAATATTTCAAATAGACCCAATCAAACAGAAACACATTGTTTTGCTCATCGTTAGGTATAGTGAAATATAATAATGATACAACTCACAAAGTTGCATGTGTGTGTGTAGAGCTTGCACCAACATGTGTTTACATACATGCATGTGCATGGATAGAGCCTTTTGTTTGTAAACTCACTGTATGCTGGTACATTCTAGAATAAACCCTCAAAATGTATTCATCAAACTGAGATAAACATGGGTATCAATTCTGTTTTGCCATTTCTAACACAAAACTACCTTCTTAGTGACTGCTGAGTTATGTAATTACAGATTGTAGTATTTTAAATCAAGGCTTCACAAATATAAAGCACATCAATTTAATATGTTTAGGAATAGAAGAAAAAATATATGTCAACATTTTCTTAATGCATCTTGGGAAGGAGAAAATGTTCTTCCCCAATGTAGCAAAGGGACTCTATTTCTTTTAATGCAGAAATGTTCAATTGATATCACTAGCTACCCAGATATAAAATATACTTTAAATCCTTTAAAGTGACTAAATATCTTAGATAATTAAAAGTTAATGACCTGAAAAAATACAAGAAACTTCAGTAAGTATATTATGTGCATGCTATCTTTTTGGTTGTATAATCAAAATGATTTAGTTTTGCTATAATTTACTGCAAAAAAAGTGACTTTTACTTAGGAATTCTCATGTTTGAATCCCAGAATATTACAAAGCTAGGGATACTATATTAGATAATATCCTTTTGAGTGTTTTGGATATAGAAATAATTGCAAACAGCCAATGCATTTCTACAAAATTCTAGTATAAAATATATTTATACCTCTCATTCCATTTGCAAATACAAATGCTAATGAAACTTCATTAAATCTGTCACCAGAAAAAGAAAAGCATAACTAATAGCGAGATTTCTATCCTTTCATATAGTGCTATTATACTTATTTAGATGTCTTTATAGACAAATAAGGAAATCCAAGTGAATATTAGGTTGTCTTGGAACAAGAGCTAAGATTTAGTCTGCAAAGCATATGCTTAATATGTGCCAGTTACATTGAGTCAGAATCCTTCCAGAATGAGAATCACAGGACAGTCCAACATTGTCTCTTAGAGCTTTGGGCAAAACACACTCTGGAGCTGGTCCAGAATCCACACTTTCTCTCATTTTCTTTCCCTTAATTGTAGGTTGATGAGTTCAAAAAACAAAATAAAACAAAAAAGATGAGTAAGTGGCAATTTAAAAAAAAGTAGACTCATTTTTTGGGGGGTAGGTTAAAAATGATAGGTAACTTTAAAAAGTCTGTGTTTCAAAAGGCAAATGAGAAAAAATAAATAGCAACATTGCATGGCCCGCATGCTCATTTCTTACAACAGATGACAAAGATCAATGTAAGAAAAGAGAGCTTTATGAATAGAGTGCAATGAGAAAAGTAAAGGCAAAGATAAATGCATACCTACCTTAGCTACCATACAACAGTGCACAGAGATCTTTGACAGGTGATAAAGACACAACTTGGCACAATCAGCAATTATTTTTGGTATCTACAAAAGAGGTAGTGAAGCAGAAAAATCTGTCCAAGAATTAATCTGCAGCTGCACAACAGCAATGCGTTATCGTCTCCAGGCTATGACACAAAGCACAGCCAGGTATGTGGAAGTTTCTCTAATATCAGACCATCAATATAAATTCTTAACAATCAAGCAATGAAAAAATATTAATGAATAATGTATATAAATACGGGCACAGATTTTTTCATTCATTTTAAGTTTACCTTTAATACCTTCAAGAATAAAAATGGTTTTACTAATAAAGTAACTTCAAGAAATCTTATTACGTGCAGTCCAACAGCTTTTGGTAGCACAGCTTTTGTGCCAACACGATCTGCTGCCATTAAGAGATGCAGACCATTGGTGAAACCCCTGTTTGAAACTCTGTCATGAGTGCCAAACCATATGTATTAGTCACTCCTGTCATGACTAATTAGAAACTGACTTCATTTTCCAGTTTCAAAACAAGCAAATTTGCATAGACACGTATGGGATATCCTGACTAGTGCTGTCCTATACAAACCCGCCATAATTTTAGAAGAAACAATCAGATTACTTCCTATTGACAATAGCTCCTGTTCTAGTTTTAACCAGTTGGTATTTCAACCTGACATCCAGTAGTACTTTTATTTATTATTATTTTTTAGTATTGCTATTTGGTACTGGGAATTGAACCCAGGGGCATTCTACTTCCAAACTACATCCTCAGGCACTTTTTAAATTTTTTTTTAACTTTTGAAACAGGATCTCACTAAGCTGTTGAGGGTTTCACTAAATTGCTAAAGTTGGCCTAGAACCTGTAATCCTCCTGTCTCAGTCTCCCAAGTACCGGGATTACAGGCATGTGTCACCACGCTCTGCTCAGTAATGAAAGAAAATAGGAAGAATGAGAAAGAATTTAAGTAAGAATTGAAGGAATCATGGATTATGCAGTAATTTGATTTTTTAAGTTAATGAAAACAACATGGAATGTGTATGGTTATTTTGCATTATATTTTAATCATGTTTCACTAAAAGAAATTCCCTTTTGCAAAAACAAATCAAGCGTTACATCTTTTTCATTTTTTCTTTCCTTCTCTCCTGGTGAAGCACTATTGTTTAGGTGACAAGACATTATCCATCTCTCAGAATGAGGCTTAATAACTAATTCACCCACTCTTGTCCACTCATGCTTCTAAATGAACTGATAATTCCCAGGGGTGCTGCTGCACTTGATTTCTCTTAAAATCATATAAAAATATCAAATTGCTCAATAACTAATATTTGAGAGATTAATGTTTAAAGATATAACTTCTTCATCTAAAATTTCTTTATGTTAGTATATTTCTACTATGTCCTCAAATCTCTGGTTGTTAATTTTTTAAATATACTTATTTTGGTGCATTGTAGCTACATGTCATAATGAGGTTCAGAGTGATTGGAACAGACATGCACACTGTGCTTGGTGTGTTTAAATCTCTTTTTATTTAATAAACCGTCATTTAGAATTTTTTATGAATAGAGAGCACAAACTTAAAATAAGATTTCACATTGTATAATTCATTTCAGTGTTTGTGTGAGGAATATAAAGTAAGCCAAAAATGCAGGATAAAATCTCACATTTCCCCATATGTGTCTAACCCAAATCAACTGAAACTGCTCAAGGATAATCAAGTGTACAACTGGAATTAATAATTTTCATTTAGCTCTATTATTGCTTTCTGAATACTGGCTTCTTGCCTTGTGTATTATGTATTTTTGTTATGCTTAGTTTGCTTAAAATCACAAGTTTTGAATCATTCGTAGCAGAGTATCATAACTACAAAGTATTCAGTCCTCACCCTTATGTTGACCTCAGTCTCCGATTCTTTTGTTTTTGTTTCTGTGGTACTGGAGAATGGACCCAGAGGCATTCTACCTCTAAGCTATACCCTCAGCCCTATTTTATATATATTATTTATGTATTTATTTTATTTTTTAAACAGGTCCTCACTAAGTTGCTGAGGGCCCTCCAAGTTGTTGAGGCTGGCCTTGAACTTGTGATCCTCCTGTCTCAGACTCTTAAGTACAGGAATTACGGGAATGCATCAACATGCCCGACTCTCAGTCTGTGATTCTTATATTTAGGCTTCATTTGCCTTCCCAAACAAACCAGGACTGAATTTAAATGAAACTCAAACCTCCCTGCAATTCCTCATCTCTGACCTCTTTCTCCTCACCACGCCTTAGGGGCACCACTTGCTTCTTCCTCTCCAATACCAGCCCCTGAAGCAAATTATAAATTCGACCAATTGGGCTATCCATAAACTCATGGTAGATGATCAATGCTGCTATAGGAAAACCTTACTGATCCACTATAAGGGCAAGAACCAAGATTGACTTGTTTATTCTCTTCACTGTTTTATGCCCAAAATCTGAGACAGAAAACCCGACTTAATATATCCTCTAAGTATTTGATAAGTTAATAAATTTTAGCTGTTAAAATTATGTCCAATTTTTTCCCTCTCCTCACTACCCCTCACTCTCAGGATCATACTGTATGTGCTCCTATTTCTTCCTCTCTTCTGTTTAAATCATAGTCATTTTGTAGTGAGAGGATGAATTAATCTTGTTGTAAAACATACTCTCCCCAGCTACTTTTCTTGACATACCTTCTACTTGTGTACATATATTTATGCTTTCTCTTATACATATCTGGTTGCAAGAAAGGGAAAAGTCTGAAACCAGTCTGCTACCTATTTCCATGTTGTCTTCATTTTCACTTTTTTCTCCTCACTCTTAACTCCATAGGAGCAGATGACCAAAAGAATCACAATGGAATTGAGAGGTTCCCGGATCCATCTTTCTCAAATGATCCTTGTAATTGTCATGGTTTAGATATGGAATGTCCCCCAAACAATCATGTGTTGAAAGCATTTTTAGCAATGTAACAAGGTTCAGAGGAGAGGCATGGCTAGAGGAAATAGGTCACTGTGGCCTTGAGGACTATATCTGTTTCTAGCCCCCTTCCTGGCTAGCCTGAGATGAATGGCTTTCCTCCACCATGCTCTGCCACCATGTTTCTGCCTTGGAGCTGGCACACCATGGACTGAACCTCTGAAACTGTGAGCCAAATAAGCCTTTCCTCCTCTAAGTTATTCTTGTCAGGTATTTTAGTCACAGTGATGAAAGGCTGACTAACATGGAAATTTAGGCAGAAGAGATGAGGTAGCATTGTAGAGGTCACAGACTAAATGGTCACAAAACCAAGATAATAAGAGTGTTCCCGGCATCTGTCCTAGGGTCTTATTTCTATGCATCTGTGATTATCCCTTTTCACTCTCCCAGCTTTTTCTCTTTTTTGAAGTTTACAAAAAATCCAGCCGGGTGTGGTGGCGCATGCTTGTAGTCTCAGTACTTTGGGAGGCAGAGACTGGAGAATCCGGGTTCTCGGCCAGACTCAGCTCTCTCTCTCTCTCTCTCTCTCTCTCTCTTTCTCTCTCTCTCTACTTAGTGAGGCCCTCTGCAACTTCGTGAGACCCTGTTTCAAAATAAAGTATAAAAGGGCCGGGGGTGTAGCGCGGAGGTAGAACACCCCTGGGTTCAATCCTCGGTACCGCAAAAAAAAAAAAAAAAAAAAATCCAAAGAGGTAAGATTTAAGCATAGCCTCAAAGAATGAAGAACCATTTATCTAGTGGAGAAGGCAGAAAACAACATATATGAAAGCAAGCAATACAGAAAGCCTGGAAACTATAAAGGCAAAGAGGTGGTAGACAAAGAAACAAACTTTACAGTTCTTTTATGCCATGCTAAAGAACTGACATTTGCAGAAGACAGTAGAAAGTCATTAAAGTGTTTATGGCAAAGTAGTAACAACAGAACATCCTTTGTTTAGCTGCCTGCCCCCTGAGAGCTACCTAAAAGAGGAATTGAAGGCTGATAAAAACTGTTTGCTACTTAACTGTGCTTACAAGTTCTTTGGTATTACTTTAACAGGTGATCACAATTATAATTTTCTTCAAATAAGCTTAAAAATGTAAGAAATTATTTTCTTTGTTAAAAGTATTTTAAAGTATTTTCTTTTTTAAATTATAAAGCTACTTAATAATCTAAAGATAATAATGCTAAAATAATTAGAGTAAGAGTGTGTGAAAATTTTCAACGTTTTTCTTCTTTGATTACATTGAAAACAATCTGGTTTCATACAGATATAAAAGTATGTAAATTTATTTTTGAATAATTCAAGTAAACAGACCCATCTGCTTCTTCCATCTTATGGAGTAAGCTAATAGTTTTCTCTTCTTAGGAGAGGACTCTGTTTCTCAGAAACTTTTATGTGACTTCATCTCTAAGGGAAACTTCTAACATAAAATCCTAAATCATTCTTTTACCCCTTCCTTTCACTACTTAGTTCTTCTAAAACGTAAGGATGAAAATATTTTAAATTTTTTAAATGGCTGATCTAACTTGAATTCTGTTCCCAATAAAGAAATCAGAAAATGCCCTCATCTCTGATGCCTATTTAATGACATACAAGAACTCAGACCTCTTCCAAATTTGTTCTTGCACCATCCTTTACTCCTTAAATTCATAAGTGGACTGTCTTATATCAAATTTGGCTGCATATCAGAACCATTTGTAGAAATTCTTAAACTTGAAGATTCCTGGGCTCTACCAAAGACCAAGTGAACCAACAACCCCATGAGTGGAGAAAAGAAATCTGTGCATTTAACAATATGGGAGTCTACATCCCAAATTGGGTGTGAGCATCCCCTCTCTCCACAGAGTTCAAGGGCAAGGTATGGAGGTGACCACCCTCACCCTGAGTGAGTAGTACAATGTCACTTTTGACTGGTGACCCTTGGTCATTCCTAAGTCATGTACCTGGGCTGGAAGTCACAGTCTTTTGGGAGTTGCCCAACCTCTGTGGATTGGAGTGACAAGCCCTGAGAAAGAGAAAATAATTCCCTGGTGATTCTATGATAACACATGAGGTCAGGAGGTGGAGCCCTGAGACATTGACAAAGATCTGTACTCACGAGGTGAGTTTTCTCAGGGCAGAAGGAGCAGGGTAATAAATAGAAAGTAGAAACACCATGACAGGTCTAGAGTAAGGCTGTGTAAAAAGGGAAAAGTCTTTATACGTTAGTCCTTTTTGCCATTTTTTTTTATTTAGGAAAAATTCATGTAAAATTTATCAGCTAAGTGATCTTTAAATATACAGGTTGGTGGTATTAAATACACTACCATCCATCTCTAGAACGTTTTCTTCTTAAAAAGCTGAAACTCTATCCCTATTAAATAATAACGCCCCACCCCCCTCCCCCAACTCCTGGCCACCACCATTCTATTCTTTGTATGATCTTTTCTACTCTTAAGTACCTTATATAAGTGGAATCATACAGTGTATGTCTTTTTACAACCAGTTTATTTCACTTAGCATAATTTCCTCAAGTTTCATCCATGTTGTAGCCTATGTCAGAATTTCCTTTCTTTTTAAGGCCAGACATTTCACTGGATGTGTATACTGCACTACATTTTGTTATCTATTAGTCAGTGGATGGAAATGTGAGTTGCTTCCACGTTTAGTTATTGTGAACGATGCTGCTATTGTGAACATTGTACAAATGTTTCTTCAAGAGCTTGCTTTCAATTTGGTTGGTTATACTCAGAAGTATTGATCCTGGATTATATAGAATTATATCTTAATTTTTTTTATGTTTTTATTGGTGCATTGTAGTCTCACATCACAATGAGTATCAGTTTGGTGTTAACATACATGCACACAGCTCTTGGTGTCCCTCCCCCCCCCC
>PVJS01038430.1:0-19414 GCA_004027185.1 Glis glis
TATATATATATATATATATATATATATATATATATTCATTTATTGGTGCACTGTAGTTATACATTTTGATAAGAGTCAGGGTATCGGAAGCATGCATGCACATATTGCTCATTTAGCCCTCCCTCAAATCCCACCCTATTCCCTCCCTCTTCCCTCCTTTTCGTGCTCATCATAGTGATTGACTCTGATAAATTTGTGTATATACATCGTGTGCATTAGTGGGTTTCCCTCTTTCCCCCTCCCATCTCTCTCAGTTAGGTCCCCTTCTTGCTCATCTAAAGTTTTAACTGTGATGCTATGCTGATTCCTGTATACTGGGATGAGGAAAAGGGGGATACAGATTTTGCTGTGGTTTCAAGTGCAGGCTATTAAAACAATGGTGATGCATTTACCACACAGGCATAGCAACCCTATGTTCAATTTTTATTGTGAAGAGTTAGTTTGGGGCCATGTTCAGGTGATCTAAGCTTGGTGAATTAAAATTGGATAACTTCTCCTGTAAAAGGGATGATGGTGTTAAGTTTAAATTCAGATGATTTGGTTAAGTAGAAGGACATTAATTAATTAATTAATTAATTAATTAATTAATTAGTTTTGGTGCTGGGGATTGAACCCAGGGGCATTCTACCCCTGAGCTACATACCCAGCCCTATTTTATTTTTATTTTGAAATAGAGTCTTGCTAAATTGCTGAGGGTCTTGCTAAGTTGCTGAGGCTGGTCTTGAACCTGAGACTCTGTCTTAGTCTCCCAAGTACTGGGATTACAGTCATGTGCCACTATGCCCTGCTAGAAGGACCTTTAAAAGACTTCTTTGGTTGAAATATTTGACTCAGAAAAGTTAGCTTGCTCGATCATTTATTCATTCATCACAAACACTGTGTACCAGGCACTATTCTTACCCTTTTATAAACAAAGATTTGTTTAATCCTCATGATATAGCCTCATGACATTGGCCTATACATCCTCACCTTACAGAAGAGGAAACCAAGGTAATGAGAGGTTAAGCTTGTTTCCAAAGATCCCTCCCCTCAAATACCCTCTTGATATTTGAGCCCAGGCAGAGCTGATGGTGGAGTCAACGATCGTAGCCACAAAGAGCACTGTCTCTACTTCCAGTTGGTGGAATGACCCAGAGCTATTGGGAACTGATTTGGAGGATAACCTTTTCTCCAGTTTCTAGAACTAATCCTGTTCCTTTTTGGTTTATATGAGAAGCTTGGGTCAATAGCTCAGACTTTCTCTGTTCTGCCAGTAGCTGCCTGTTTGGGGAACTGGACCTTTCCACTGCTTTTGCAATCAAGCCCTGTTTCTGACTTGAGGAACTTTGCTCTTGGGGAAGTTTTTCTTGTTTCCTCTTCCTTTGTGCCAATAAGAGGGTTTGCTTGCATTATTTCCCTAAAAACAAGACTTGCAAGGCTCAGAGCTCTGCTTTCAGAGCTCATTGCTCTTGTCAATCCTCAGCCTACTTATTTGTTTCTAGAAAATGCTAAAAAAATTCCAAGATTGTGCTACCCCTTTAACAAGTGTCTCCTGAGTCCAGTACCACCCAGATCTCCAATCATGACTTGCTCCCAGGTTGGTCTCCCATAATAATGTCTCGATCAACCATTGGGGAAATGTATGAGCTCTTGTTAGATCCCTTTGTTGTTAATTTTTGTCTGGAGACCCCCTTGCCACCTGTCACCATGCTTTCTGTGCCACATATTCTAAGCTGAACTATTACCTAGAGCTGATTCTCTTCTCCCCAGCTTTCAGGAATCTGTCCCATCTAGTAGAAAGATCTAAGTTCAGGTTCTAGACTTTCTTGTAGGTAACTCTTTGATGTACTCCATTTAAAAATAAATGACATTGGAGGGAGAAGTATAAGGGGAGGATAGAGGGAGAAGATGTGATGGCAGAGGGAAGGAAGAGATAAAAAAAAGAAGGAAGTGAAATAGTGGAGAGAAGGAGGGAGGAAGGAAACTAGAGAGAGGAGATGGAACAAGAATGAGAGACAGTGAGGGAGAATAGGAAAGAGAATGAAGAGAAAAAGACAGAGAGAGTGCATCCACGGCCTTTTTAAACATAATATTGAAAATATAAAACCATAATTCACCATTTCTAGTTTGTGTTAACAGTCACCCAACAAAAGCAAAATAGTCACAATGACCTCAAATCCCCACAATCAAACCTGAACAAGTTATAGAATTGTTTGCCATGCAGTCTTCAAGAATGACTTCTAAGTGTTGACACTATATGTTAGATTTCTTATTTTCTCCTCTCCCCAGAGAGATTTTCTGCTTCTGTTAGGACTTTAGTGTCCTATCTGGAGAAAACATTGTACTTCCATTATCCACAAACTGTACAGTTGCCAATATTTTGGTAAATAAAGGAAATAGAAAGAGGCTAAGAAGTGCCTATGCATTGCCGAAATCAACAGGTAATGTGATGAAAAACTTAGTCAAATCAATGTGTTGATCCTTTTAATCATTTGTTTGCTGAGCAACTGCTGGTGTGAGACTATATACAGATGTGATGAAATATTTTACCTGAACTCATATTTGATATCTGCCCTCAGAGAGGTTTCAAGTTATTTCAGGATAAGAGACATTTACACAAATAACTATGACAAAGAAGTGATAAATGAGAATGCAATATGATTTTTTAAGGGGAGATTGGGGCTACAGGAATCAAGGCAACACTTGAGTGAAACTTAAAGTTCGCTGAAATTGGACAGCCATAGCTTCACCAGATGAAGGAGCACAAATAAGTACGAAGGTCAAGTAGTGGGAGGAAAAGTATATGCTCAAAGATTAGTGAACAGATTTTGTTGGGAAGATAAGTTAAAAGTATACCACTATACTGACAGAAGACAACAATTTCACTTTCCAGAGAAGTTGAGTGGGAAAGAGAATTCAGAAGAAGGAGTCTTATTCTGAAGGACTTTTAAGCTTTATTAGAAAACTAAAACTGTGTTAGGAAATTTTTGAGGGGTAGACTTTGTTATAGTTCTATATTTTTCTACCTGTTTATAATTGGATCTCAAGTTTCCTATTCTAAGGTATCTAAATTTTCTGGGCTTCTCTACTCATAGGAGACAAAAGAGTCATATTATTCACCTATATAGGAGGATTGTTGAATGAGGAGGGTACTCAGTTCTTGACTGAGGGCCAAAGTAATTCTGAAGGGAAAGTCTTTCAGGGGCTTAAAAAGATCAAGCAAGCTGGGCATGGTGGTGTACACCTATAATCCCAGTACTTGGGAAGCTGAGATAGGAACCAGCCTCTGTAACTTAATGAGGTTCTCAGCAACTTAGTGAGACCCTGTTTTCAAATAAAAAGTAAAATAAAATAGGGCTGAGATATAGCTTGGAGATAGAATGACCCTGGTTTCAATCTCCAGCACCTCCAACAAACAAACAAACAAACAAAGAATAGAGCAAAAGTATAGATTTGTAGACTCGTTGTATAAATACTTACTTAGCAACTGTAGATTCTGTTCTATGGATACACAGATGGGTGATGTAGTGAGAAGCTTATACCTGAGACAAGAGGTCAAGCATTGCTATAAACCACCCTATGTAATGGTGTGACCCAAATAAACATACTGTCATAGGGGCAAGGTGGGGAAGATGGTTAGTTTTAGCTGGGGGCATTGATGTAGTCAAGAAGACTTCATAGAGAAAATGACTCTTGAATCTGAAGCAAGATCCCGTGGCAGATGCACATCTGTCCACCCTCACATTACAATGAGTATGGCTCATAGTGCACAGTGTAGTGGTGATGCTCAGACAGTATGGGGAGCTGCTTTTCACTGCCTGGCATTGTATGGGGTACCTTCTTGGAAAGGAGCTCCTGAATGGGAGATTGTTTAGCTTGTTTTTGGTGATGTAAATACCAATTGTTTTAAGCAAACTGTTTATTTGGTCAGCTTACATTTTAAAACTTTTGATTATTGAGAGTTTAAAATATATAGAGAATAAGATAGAAGAGGATGATAAGCATTCACATACTCTAGCTCCAACAACTATCACTTCATAGCCAATTATTTCTATGTCCCTATTCCAATTCCTCCTCTTCTAATATTATTTGAAATAAATACCAGATATTAGATCATTTTCCCCATTACTATTTCAGTGCCTGTCTCTTAAAGATAAGGAAGCATGTTAGCCAGCTTAGCATCACTGTGACCAAACTACCTGGCAAGAACAACTTAGAGGAGGAAAGGTTTGCCGGGCATGGTGGTGCATGCTTGTAATCCCAGTATTTGGAAGGCTGAGACAAGAGGATTACAGCCTTGGCAAGTAGTAAGATTCTCATCAACCTAGCGAGACCTTGTTTCAAAATAAAAATAAAATAGGGCTGGATGTGTAGCTCAGAGGTAGAGTGTCCCTGGTTTCAATCCCCACTACCACAAAAAAAAGAGGAGGAAAGGTTTATTTGGGCTCATGGTTTCAGGGGTTCAGTCCATAGTTGGCTGGCTCCAAAGAAGAAGCATTGTGGTGGCAGAGGAAAGCTGCTCAGTTCATGGCAGCTGGGAAGGAGAGAGGAGAGAGAGAGAGAGAGCGCAACAGAGACCAGGGACAGATATAGTCCCAAATGCCACATCCCCAGTGACCTACTTCCTCCAGCCAGGCCCCACCTGACTGTAGTATCCACCTAATAAATCCACTTAAATTACTAATTCATCAATGGGCTAATCTACTGATGAGGTTAGAGACTTCATGATTCATTGATTTCACCTCTGAACATTGTTCTCTTGCCTACCATGTAGTTTGGATGGACTTCCAGATTCCCCAAACAGGACTATATATTGTCATTTTTTATAGTTTAATTTGTACTAAAATAATTTAAATTTCTTTTTATTGGTATTTTGATTATGAAAGTGACACATGATAACTCTAGGCAGATCAGGACTTATGTATGAATAAAATAAAGAATCTAATAATTACCCATATTCCCACTATCTAGAGACTATCATTATATTTTTATTTGTTATAAAATATTCCAGGCATTTTTTGTTTATAAATCAAAATGAATTTTTGCTTTACATAGTACGTTACAACCTGTTTTTTCTTCTTAATAAAATAATTACATATATACATATCCCTAACATTATATAAAGTGATTGAATAATATTTTATTATGTGAGTATGACAGATTTATTCCACTAGTTTCCTATTATTGTGCATTGAGCTTGATCCTTAAATTTTCTGAACTTGACTTTTTCTCTGCATCATACTCAGCATCCTCTCTTCCTATAGGATTCTGCACTTAAAGAGATTCACAGCTCCACTCATTCTGTGTTTATGTATTTGGAAAGTACTGTGTGTTCATATTGTAGGCATAGCTATTTCCTTTTCCCTAGCCCAACAAGAGGTGTCTCTGACCCTTCCTTCCTTCCTCCCTCCTTCCCTTTCTTCCTTCTTTCCTTCCTGTGCTTGGGATCAAACCCAGAGCCTTCCATTACTTTTCATACTTAACTTCTCCAAAGTTCTTATTAAAAATTGGATTATTTTTATATAGAGAAAACCATAGAATGACTTTTAAAATAAATTACACATGTGATGAATTGAGCAAAATGATATATATGCAATGGCTTAATATTTTTAGCATTTTAATGAACCTTTAGTTCAATTCTTGAGAATCTATTTTTAAAATGGAAATTATATATAAATTTCTGTTTCTGAACAATATTTGTTCTTTCCTCATAATTATGTTCAGAAAAAAAGCTTTTTACTACTTTGAATTTATATCCTCTTTTCAAAGCAATTTTATTGTGATATAGTTATTTACAGTAAGTTGAACCAATTTAAAGTATACATTTGATTAATTATGACATATGTATGTGCCAATAAAACCAACATCACTGTCAAAATATGGAGCATTTCCATCACCCCAAGTGTAAGAATTTTATTGGCCAACTCATAGAACTAATGAATTTCTGAGGAAGACTTAATCCCAGATCCTCTGGATTCTCCTGGATGCTTAGTTCAGTGCAATTCCTGTTACATCACACTCTATGTCCCATTGTCTCTTCTGCTACTGGCCATGATTTTAGATTTGGACAAAGTTACATTTGAATTCCAATTTTACCAATTATTAGAGGTTGTGCATTTCGGGGAAATTGTTTAACATCTCTGGGATTCAATTTCTTAACCTCTTTGCCAATGAGGACTGCGAAGGTTAATGAAGTACTGTGACACTGTGGGCCACTTAAGACTGCATGTGTCCCAAACTACTGCAGCCAAGAAGGATTTCACAATGAGGCAGACTTCTATGATAATAGACCACAATCCTGCCCAATGGAGAAAAGATACTCAGCTCGGATGCAACCAAAAGCTATTATTTCTGCTAAAATGATGAAGGGTACAACACTTTTCAAGCAGAAACATGGGGCAGAGCTCATAGGAATAGGCATGGATGCACAGTTCTCAGTACAGATGGGCACTGAGCCACTGTGCTTTGAAACCACCATTGTAAAGTTCTTCCCAGGTAAAAACTAAGTATTGCCATAGGTCTTACAGAAAAAAAATAGAATTGAAGTTCTTAAATAATACTTTCAAGCAAATCTATAAGCAAAACTTAGGACTATTTCTCCTAATCAAAACACGGCTCCCTTTTTTGAGAAACTTGATCATTTCATTTCAGTATGTTTGGTAGACGAGTCTTGGAAACACCAGAAGAATCAGGACAAGAATTATTCCAGATGTAGCAGAATCCCAACAAATCAATTTATTCTGTTAGTCACACTATTACCCATTTCTTGGTGGTAAAGGAATAAAAAATGAATGCCAGAACTGCATTGCATCGAAATTTACATTTCAATTAATTATACAGAAAAAGTACATAGCTTTTATTTCTTTGAGTCAGTTCCAGTTGTCCTGAGTTTGAAATTCTTTGAGCCATAGGTGTATGTGTGTGTGTGTGTGTGTGTGTGTGTGTGTGTGTGTGTGTGTCCAGATTAGATGGGCAGTGTAGCCCAAATCTAAATGTGCCTACTTTATGCAAGACTCTGGCCCTCAATAGGGCAACATTAGATGACTATGTTACTTAGAGAAAATTGACCAAGCCAGGAGTCATTTCTGTCTGGCTGAGCAATAATCCTGATGCATTCAGCTTCTTCTCCTTTTGTCCTCTGTTAAGTTCTACAAAAGAAAAAGTTTTGATGCCGCTTATTATAGTCCTTTTCAGATGTAGAGGGAGAGATGCAGGGTAAAGGAGTAGCATTATATTCCCTCAAGTCAATGTCTTATCATCACACTCTAGGTAGATGGGAACATAAATAACAGGGCTTGGGCCATGAAGATAAAGAATGTCTCCCCAATAAATAATTCCGCTTACGTGGTAATAACTTCTCATGGAATACAGTTAGAACTTTATTTTATGTCTAATGATAGAAAAAAAAATCTTAACATCTTTAAAATTCAACACACCATTTAATTTTCATTTTGTTTAGCTGAAGAAACAAAATGATAATCTTTATCTCAGAACTCTGAATCTATTCCAGATAAGTTAGAATAGTTTATGATTTGCCTTATCATCCTACATGTGATTTCCTGAGAAAGCTTTAGATAGCCCCAGGCACAAAATATAGCTCCTTTTTAATTTTCCCATGCCCTCTACTGTTTACATTCACCAAACATCACTTGCATAAGGTATATGTAACAGAGTAAAGCACCAAAGATGAGGAAGGTACAAGAAAACACAGAGAATCCTAGAGATCTGCAGAGGGACCCCTCAAATTTTTGACTGAGTGCTAACATGCACATGTGTGGAGTAAAACTTCTAAGACTGGGGAAAACTTCCATACAGTAGAAAATCTCACGTAGAGCTCGAAATAGTTTGCATACTCACCAACTATCTAAAAATACATCAGATATTGATATGGCCTTTGAAAGGGTCATACCTTAGCAATGGGCCTAAATTAACCCAGAGTAAAGGCCATTCTTGACTTACCATAATGAAGTTTAAAAGAACTCAGATACTCAAAGCAATATGCAAGTAATTTAACTGTTTTCCATAACAAAGACCAATACTCTCTAAAGGCTTGCAACTAAACCCAACAACTAACCAATAAACAAGGCCTGGTACCCAATAAAAAATTTCCTGTTATGCAAAGGAACATGAAAATAAGACTCAGAATAAGGAGAATTTTCAATGAAACAGACCCAGAAATACAGTGATGATGGATTAACAAAGAACGTGAAATAAATATTATATGTATTCATAAAGATGGAAAGTAAAGCAAACATAATAAGGAAAAAAGTGGGAGACATTTATAAAGCACTTAAATATAATTTATAAAGATAAAACATGTATTAAAAATGAAAAATCCAGCTGGGCGTGGTGGTGCACGCTTGTAATCCCAGTACTTGGGAGGCAGAGACCAGAGGATCCGGGTTCGCAGCCAGCCTCAGCTAATTAGTGAGGCCCTCCGCAATTTCATGAGACCCGGTTTCAAAATAAAAAGGGTAAAAAATAGGGCCAGGGGTGTAGCGCAGAGGTAGGACGCCCCTGGGTTCAATCCCCGGTACTGCAAAAAAAACAAAAAAGAAAAATATACTAGATGGGGTTCACAGTATTTTAGACACTGCAGAAAAAAATAGTGAACTTGAAAACATAACAATAGAACCTATCCAAAATAAAGCACATATAGGCCGGGCGTGGTGGCGCATGCTTGTAATCCCAGTACTTTGGGAGGCGGAGACCGGAGGATCCAGGTTCGCGGCCAGCCTCAGCTCTCTCTCTCTCTCTTTCTCTCTTTCTCTGTCTCTGTCTCTGTCTCTCTCTCTCTGTCTCTTTCTCTCTCTCTCTCTCTCTCCCTCTCTCTCTCTCTCTCTCCTTAGTGAGGCCCTCGCAACTTCGTGAGACCCGGTTTCAAAATAAAGTATAAAAAATAGGGCTGGGGGTGTAGCACAGAGGTAGAATGCCCCTGGGTTCAATCCCTGGTACCTCAAAATAAATAAATAAATAAATAAAATTTTTAAAAAATAAAGCACATATAGAAAAAAAAGACTAAAACAAGTAGACAAGACCTCAGTGAGTATGGGATAATGTTGTCTCTCAGTGAGTATGGGATAATGTTGTCTAACACACCTAAATTATAGCTCCAGAAAGATAAGAGAGAGAGACATAGAAGACACATAAAAAGATTTAAAGAAAGAATAGCTAGTTTTATTTTTACAAATTTGATGAAAACTATAAATCCACAGATCTAAATGGATCAATGAACACCAAGCAGAACATTGAACATACACACAGTTAGTCATAGTCAAATTTGTGAAACTCAAAGAACAATTTTATATCTTAGCAAACAAAGAATAAAGACATTATACAGAGAAGAATAAGGATAAAAATGACAGTAGTCCTCTCTTTGAAAATGAAACAAGTCACCAGGCAGTGCAATGGGGAAAGGTCAGCCTCCACTTCTACCCCCAGAAATGAAAGCAAAATAAAAAAATTTCAGATAAATAAAATCTGTGATAATGTATAAGACATAGACCCACATTATAAGAAATATTAAAAGAAGTCCTTTAAAAAAAAAGGAAAATGATGCCTTCAACCTGGGTACTCCTCCCTTGCCAAGATTTTGTGGTTTCTGCTCCCAGATCCACATTTCCATGTTTTACATTGGTGGTTCCATATTATTTCTACCATGAGTAATAGCATGTATTGCAAATCTGTACCCTTATCCTGAGGTCAGGTTGGTTAATTTCCAGGACATAAATCTGTATCTGAGTATTCCTGCCTTTCTAGTCCTATAGATACACACAATCTTTCTAATCCTGTAGATGCACATACCCCTCTTAAAGGCTATGCCCAGTGTCCACTTGTTTGGCCCTCTGTCTTAGGCAGGTCATTTGTACTTTAAGCACTGTGCATGGCTCTGGCCCATGCATGGTCCCCTTTCAGACCTAGTCTCTATAGAAACAGGATTTCAGCTAGTTTTGCCTACTTCCAGATTCAGAGCCCAGCATGCCTGGATCTCATACCTACTTTGGTACTTCTCTCTCTCTTCCAGCCTCTCTCCCACATCTCTTCTAGGTGAGTGGCACAAACATGCACCCAGCCACATCACACTAAAACCTGAGCGTCAGCTAATGCCTTCAAGTCCAGTCAGTCACTAAATATTTTCAAACTGCCCTTGAGTCTGTCCACTTAGTCTATCCTGCAGACAGACTTCTCACCTTCTTCAGTACCATTCTCCCAGTCCAAAACCTTACCACTACTTACCTGAACCACACTAGTGCCTCCTAGTCCTCCCGCATACACGCAATGCACTGCTCACTGAAGCCAGAATGACCTTCTGAGGCTCAAATCTGATAATGTTACTCCCCTGGGTAATGTCTCTTCATTCCCTTAAAGTAAATAAGGCCTACACCTCTTATGATCTTTAAAATCCAGCCTTTTCCTATTGCAGCAGCTCCATCTCTCATCATTTGCTCCTCCAACTTTTATTTTGACCATTAAACAACCAAGACTCCTTGAATGTTCCAGGCTCTTTTTTTTTGCTTCCAGGACCTTGCAGAAATTGTTCTGTCTTCCTCAAATGTGTTCCCTCTACATCCATTTCACATGTCACCTCTGCCTGGTGAATCCCTTCCTGGTCTCTCAAACGTGTGTTAGGTCCTCCTACCCTGTTTTTAGGCCTGCGGTGGTGCTAATCACACTTTTACTTCTGCCTCCTCCGCTGAGACTGAGCACCTAGAGGCCAGGGACTGCCCATTGTGTAGCACCACGGTGCTTAATACAGTGTTGCATCCTCAAAGATATTTGTTGAAAGAATTACATCTAATAATTTTATTTATGTAGTATCAATATTAATTCTTATAACCCCACCACACCTGTCATAGTGTCTGATACACATTAATCATTCAGCACATTTAGCTATATTATAGCAGCAGTTCATTAATTACTATGTACTTCACATAATGCCCTTTTGTAAATGTGATTTCATTTAATTTTCTCAGGCTTCCACAAATGAAGTATGCTGTTATTTATTATCCTCAATTAAAAGATAAAGAAACTAAAGCTTAGAAATTTCAATTAGCTTTCTTAGGGTCAAATTAATGTTAGAAATGGTATCCAAGCCCAGCTTCTCTTTCTAGTTGAACAACCAAATATGTAAGTCCAAGAATAGGGAAAAAACAACCATGAAGATTTATTACTGTCCAGTCTGATCTTTATCAAGTTTATTAAAATAAAATAACTTAATGTATTTGCCATGTATTTCTCCAATAAACTGTAATAGGAAAGCAAAGGAATTGGACATTATGGAAACAGAACATTTATTTCCAATGCATATCTGTGGTCTATCAAAATGGAATGAAATTGTGAGAAAAGGCATATTACAGTTTTCATATAATTAAGTATTTATCTACAAGCATTTGACAGGGCCTGAGAGTTGACCAGGAAAATTGATATAATATCACAGTAGTTTTCATCAGTACATTGAACCAGAAAAAGAATAAAATCGATGAGGGTTGACTTTGTCTCCTGATTGGTGTACAGATCGCCTTCATTGTCAAGTTAGACAGATGAGTTAGTAAAGATGGCTTAAGTGGCTGTCTAGCTGGTGTTGTTGGAAAGCAGCTAAACAGATAACTCTGAATAAATATTTCTCACCTGAAATATTTTTGAAAATCCACCTGAAGGGATTACAGTCAAGTATTCCTTTGAGTAGCTTTATATGGAAAATCCTGATGAAATATCATGTGGAGGCCATATGATGGAGAGAAAAGCATTCTGTTTTTTAAGGACTGCTTCCCCCTCTGCTATTACCTGTTCTATGAATGGGGCAATGGCTGTTGCAACACAACCAACATAGCTCTTTTTTCCTCTGCAAATTAGGAGGAGGCCCGCATGACCTCTGACCATCAGCATTGCCCTGCTGTGGGTCTAGGGGTGATCCTATCACTGCAGTGGGCTGGCTTCTCTCCTCCGGAATTCCCATACTCTGTCTCACTATCATCAGTGCTGTGTCAGTACAGCAGTTGGGTAATAGATTCGTGGAAATTATACTAATCTGGAAAATCCCATTTATTCCTATTTATTTTTCTCCACCCCTTTTCAGCATTCAACATGAATTCTGAAGTGTTGTCAGCTAGGAGATATTTCTGGTCTTCACCGAGCCACACTTTTGTCATTTTTAAATGGTGATAAACAGTATAAACGTCTCAGTCTCCATTTCAGGCTTCTTTTATTTTGTCTTAAACTGCTGGCCATGTTTTTAATGGGGAGTTAATTTGCCACAGTGCTTAACAGAATTCCTGGTATATCAGAGATAGCCTGGGAGGTTAGTTTCCCATCTGTTATGGTTTAAGAGTCCTCCCTTGGGGGGACTTAATTGCCACAATGATGGCATGAGGAGGGGGACCTCTGAGAAGTGATTAGATAGTGAGGGCACTGCACTCATGACTGGACGGAGGTTTCTGCTGGGAGTGGGCTCCTTATGAAGGTGGGTCTGGCTTCCTCAGCTCTCTTGCTCTGCTCCTCTTGTCATGTGTGCTCTCTCACCATGTGATGCCTTTCATCATGTTAGGACACAGCAAGAAAACCCTTGCCAGATACCGAACCTTGGTATTAGACTTACTACCTCCAGAACTGTGAAAAATCAATTTCTTTTCTTTGTTAATTCTAAGAATTCTAAGGTATTCTCTTATAGCAATATAAAATGGAATAAGACACTAATCCTAAGATTGCTTTTCCAGGGTGGCTGAAGATTGGGAAAACCAACGTACCTATCCTGTTACCAAACCTGGCCTAGTTCTGTGTATAGTTCCTGACTTTTGACAGTTCCTCTTGTCTGGAGAAGCAAACCAATTATATTTCCCTGAGTCTACCACCTCTCAATGAACATGGCTCCTACTGCAGAGCCTGATTTCGTGTGTGGGTGCGGGGCAGCATCTAATTAGAGCAAGGCTACCTAATGAGATGCTGCCTGTGTAAACTCTCGCCCTTGAGTTGCCCTCCCTGAGCTGGAGATACTGCTTGCCCTATACTCCCAGTGGTACTTCCTGCCACCAAGAAATCTCATATAGCTATGGTTAGAGGGTCTGATGATGATGTCAGTAGTGGCATCTTGTTTCAGATGACAGTTAATTATAACATTCATTCAGAAAGAAAAATAAAGGGGCTCGTTGTCATAGCAATGGCTGACTTTTCAAGCGGGATGCATAGCTTCAATTGGCACATCTGCCTGCATGGAGACAAATATCAATTTTTTGTGTATGCTGGAGGAATAGTTGAGACTGTACTTTGGGGGAAAAATGTGACATGGACAGGGTTTCCTGCCCTTGTTCTAAACTGTATCCTCTTTTGTACAATATTTTTTATTTAAAGAAATAATTTCTATTTGTTTTCCCAAGAGTATTATTTTTCAGGTACGTGGCTGCTCTCCAGAGACCAGTAGTGATACTAGCTTCTGGTGTCCAAAACCCTGAAGACTCTGGGACCAGTAAGGGGAATACTGTCCAGGTACCCTGCCTGGGGCCACTAGGGCTTTATTACTGTGCATTGAGAATACATCCAGCTGGAAACCTTGACTCAAATGCTTGAACTGAAAAACTTTTGGGAAAAAGGAGATATTGGGGTTCTCATCCTTCTGATTCTCTTGCCATCTCCATTTTGCCTGTCTCAGCATTCCAACAGACATGCCATGTGGTGAAGATTCTCCCGCTTATTGTCCAGTCTTATTATGGGACAGAGCAGCTCTGTAGAAACTCAGTCTTGCTTTACACTGAAGGAACTGGAGGAAATTAAAAGGAGGAGGTTTGTAGGTGTTAAACAACATGTATGGGTCATGTACTATCACATCAATTTTCCCATTTTGATGCCAGGCACATGGCTTGTGCCTGTAGTCTCAGCTACTCAGGAGGCTGAGGCAGGAGGATTGCAAGTGTGAGGCCAGGCTGGACAGCATAGAGAGACTCTATGTCAAAGAAAATAATCAATTCTGTCATTTTCCACACCAAGTACAAAAGGGAATCAGCCATTATTCCAGGAGAGTTATGTAGCCAATAAAAGGAAAAGACCAGAATCTTCCTATAAACTCTTTTTTCTTTTTTGGTGCTGGGGTTGAACCCAGGGGCATTCTACTTCTGACCTACACCCTCAGCTCTATTTTATTATTTATTTTGCAACAGGGTCTTGCTAAGTTGCTCAGGGTCTTGCTAAATTGTTAAGACTGACCTCGAATCTGTAATCCTTCTATCTAAGACTCCAAGTACTGGTATTATACCATGTGCACCACCATGCCCAGCCCCATAAACCTTTAAAATCATCTATTCCCTTGCCAGGCATGGTGGCGCATGCTTGTAATCCCAGTACTTTGGGAGGCAGAGACCGGAGGATCCGGGTTCGCAGCCAGCCTCAGCTCTCTCTCTCTGTCTCACTCTCCCTCTCTCCCTCTCTCCCTCTACTACTCTCTCTCTCTACTTAGTGAGGCCCTCTGCAACTTCATGAGACCCGGTTTCAAAATAAAGTATAAAAAGTAGGGCCGGGGGTGTAGCGCGGAGGTAGAATGCCCCTGGGTTCAATCCCCGGTACCGCAAAAAAAAAAAAAATTATCTATTCTCCATGATCTCTAAGCCCAGACCGAGCCCTGGGTCTTCATCTCCCTGCCTTCTCTCCCCTGCCACCTTGACACTCTAAGAAGCAAAAGTATTTCCCAAACAGGAGGCAGCACCAACCTAGGGAGAGAACAGGGGTGGGAAGTTATCACAACAGAAACCAATTGCTAGGCCATACTGAGAGATAGGGTGTCAGTTCTGCACACAAAATCTTTTTCTATTAATAGTGCATAAAAGAAAAACACTATACTGAAAGTTTGCTAATATGAGTGTTACTTTTTTGTTTTATATTACATGGTTCTACAACCTATGGCAAGTCATTTTTCTTCTCAAAAAATTTCTTGTAAATTAGGGTAGTGGGTACTGGGTCAGTAGCTCTCACGTGGTGAGGTAGATAGAATATATCACATATGATAATCTTAAAAGGAAATTTGAGAAAGGTGTTACAGTATTGTATTCCTGTTAAATCCCCTCATAAAAGAGATACAGCAAATGACCTTGACACTTATTAAAATGTACAACTACAATGCACCAATAAATGAATATATTTAAAAAATAACATAAGAAAGCTAAAATAAAATAAGAAAGCTAAAAACAGAAGCCATACACAATCAATAACCTATGAACCCCCAAATATAAGTTGAACATACAATATCACACAAAAACTGTGAGAGAATATGAAGGGAATTCAAAGGAACTTTGAAGCCCATGCGAGCCTAAGGACTCCTCAGGTTGCCAATCACCACTCACGGGAAGTTTGGCTGGTTGTTAGAGGACATCGGTTGAACCTGAGAGGATGCTTTGCAAACTCACATTCTCAGGTGAGTAGAAGGAGCTCATGGAAACTCAGACAGTGCTAAAGTGGCCTCTGAGGAGACCCTACTGAAAATAGATTCCAAATTGAGCAGAACAGGGATGAGGAAGCAAAGAAATGAGAAAGTCAAGATAAAACTGTAGGCGGGATAAAGCTCAGCAGACCTTAGAAAATATGAAGCATTTTCCCCTCCAAACTCCCTATTTCCCCCAAACAAGGGGGTCGTCTAGAGAAACTCTTTTGGCCATTCTCTCTTCTTTTTAAAATAGTCGTATTGGTGCATTATAATTATACAACATAATGAAATTCAAAGTGATATATTCACACATGCACATATCCCTTATTCTCTTCTTAAAATATAATACTATACTTTAAGTAGAGTACTCAGTAGCAATTAGCCACATGTGACTATAAATTGAAATTTTAGTTCCTTGATAAAACTAGTCATATTTCAAGTTATGAATAGTCACATGTGGTCAGTAGCTACCATATTATATAGTGCATAAAATCTCCATTGTTGCTGCAATTTCTGTTGGACAGTGCTGGCCATCTCATATGAGCAACAGAAAATGACTAGTCAAATCCTACACAAGGTTATAAGATAGAAGAAAATAAGGAGCAAAATAATCTACCCATAGAATGGGGATTGACAAACTTTGTAAATATAGTAAATATTTTAGGTTTTACAAGCCTGAAATCAAGTAAATCTTTTAGGTAGGTAACAAAACATTTCAGCTTCATGTGCCATCTGCTCTCCACAACAACAACTACTCAGTTCTACCAACAAGCGAAATTAGACATAGACAATAAGTAAAGAAATAAGCGCAACTGTGTTCTAATAAAATTTTGTTTACAAAAACAGATAGTGGGCTAGATTTGGCCTGCTGGCTGCACTTTGCCAACTCTACTATAAACCATGACATTTTGTGAAAAAGACACGTCCACAAAACAAATGAAAATGATAATTGAATGATCAAAATCAGCTAAAAGAAGAGAAGAAAGTGAGTCAAGTATTTTTTCTGTAAATATGGTGAGCATGGATATCAGTAAAGAAAGCTGATTCTATGTTATGCTGGAACGAAATCTTCAATAAATTTCAAAGAACAAAAGAAACAGATAGTATTCTCTGACTCATTAGGCTAAAAATTAAAAGTAAAAAAGCCCACCCACTTTAAAATTTTTAATAACACTATTAAATACTCCTTAGTTCAAAGAAAAGATACAAAACACATTGCAGAATAGAATGCCTCAAAAAAATAACTAACTTGGCCACACCATAACTCAATCTATGAAATATAGCTAAAGCAGTTACCAAAGGAAATTTTATAATATTAATAGCAATATGAATAAAAATTAAAGAATGAAATAAATGAATTAAACATTCATTGAAGACTTCTAAAAAAGAAAAGAAAGCAAGCCAAAAAATAATGAATACAGATCAAAGCAGAAATCAAGGCAAAAGAAAATAGAAAACCAGAAGTAATAAACACAGTGTAAAATTTGTCTTGTTGAAAAAATAAATCAGCAAAATGTTTAAACTACTAACCCAACTTTTTACAAAAGAATAAAGAATAAATATATAAAATTAGAAATGACAAGGTGAATAATCGATAAGCCAGAAGAAATAAAAAATTTATGAAACTAGTTTGTAAACTTTATCACATACATTTGAAAACTTATAAATATCTTTTTCTAGAAATTATGACTTAACAAAAATTTACCCCAATAGAAAGAGAAAATATAGAAAGTCCAAATGCCACAAGAGAAATAGAGGAAGAATTTCAAGAGCAGGAAAGCACTAGGACCAGATTTCTGTCAATAGACTCTGCTGTCCTTGTTTCCACTGCATGCCCCTCACACTTTCTAGGAAGATCTTCAAATGTAATGATCATCGTGCACTCACATTTTGAATTTTGTTTATTCATGCACTTATTAAATGTGTTTTGTGAAATTGATGTTGGGTGGCAGTGGATATAGGTAGCAGTGGTGACCGTGGTGGGAGCTGTGGTGATATAGTAGATGCTGGGCTTGGCAGACCTATGTTTGAATCCTGCCTCTTCCAATTTATAGCTTTATGATCCTAGGCAAACTATTTATATTTCATGTTTTACTTTTCTTGTCCCTAATATGGAAATAATAAAAGTATATCTCTTATGCAGTTGGTGTGAAAATTAAATGAGAATAAAGTTTATAAAGTGCTCGGTGCGGCAATGGTATGGAGTAACCACTCAGTGAATCTTAGCTATTTTCATCCCGGCAGGGGTGAGAGTGATAATAATGTGGAGTCCTCAATACCTCTGCACAGACTAGGAAAGCAAATTAAAATGTGCATTTGACCTTAAAATCAAATCCCTGTAAGTAAGAGAAAGTTTGGGAAACCTTTGGTTCTGTCCTCCAATGGCCCCAGCTCAAGGCAACTTCCTCAGAGAATGTTGGATAAAAACAGTAAAGTAAAAACATGCATGTTGTTCTGCTCCAGCCTCGAACCTCATTAAAACAATAGAAAAGACATTTATTTTAAAAGGCAAAATTCACAAGAGTAGAGAAAGTGAGAAGAGACAAAACTGCATGTAACAAGATTTTGGAAGGCGTTACTATTTAGATCTTAAAGGTACCCTACAGGCCCATGTGCTAAAGGCTTGGTTGCCAGCCATGGTGCTATTGGGAGGTGGTGGAATCTTTAGATGGTGGGGTCTAGCAGAAGGAAGTTAGGTTACTTGGGGTGTGCCCTTGAAGGGGATATTGGGACCTTAGCCAATCCTCTCTCTCCTTTTCTGCTTCCTGGCTTCGCATGCTCCCACCATGATGTATTGTGCTGCTACGGGTCGAAAGCAACAGGGCCAAGTGACCATGGACTGAAGTCTCTGAAACCATCAGTCACAATAAACCTTTCCTTCTTTAAGTCACTTATCTCAGGTATTTGTCACAGCAACAGAAAGCAGATTAATGCAGGAAATGCAATGTAATCGAGTGGTTACTAACTAACATAGCAAGCCAGGAAAAGCTGAATCTCAAACCAGCACTAGAAAATATTGAGGAAAAAAACCCTACTTTCCCATAGAACCCCTCAAAATCCTACATTTTCTCACCAAGTTTCTCAGGTTTTACAGGAATTTCTCAAGTTTCTCAGGAGTTGCAAGTACATAGGTGGCTTAAAATCTGTGTATGACATAGATCCCGAGACCTCATCCCCTATACCTTACACCCAGGTGATGCCTACCCCCACTCTGGTAGAAGACTGGAAATGTAGTCTCTGGATAGAATAAATCAGACAAGCCCTGAATTAGAGGACACCAGGAACAGTTGAGAGTGGGCTACTGTACTAAAAACAAGGACGATAAGGAAACACTACTACCTAAAGGCTAAGGTTTCCAGCCAGCTCTGCCAACACGGCTCCAAGAATGACAGCAGTCAGACTGTCCTCTAATGCAAGAATGGATGATTCTTCCCCAGAAATATGATAAGCCCAAGGGGAAAGATTTACATACTAATATAAAATGTCCCGAACTCACCATTAGACCCCCACAGGCAACAAATCCCACCCCTGAGTCCGGAGATTCTAATAAACATTTCTTGTGACATGGTCTAGTTAGTTTTGATGGTTCCCCAAGGATCATCATCTATTTCTAAATTGAAATACAGAGACCAAAACAAACACAAAGGATACCTTAGAGAACACAGACACCATCCATGAGAAAAGAAGAGGGTGAAATTAAAAAACACACTCTGGAAAATGAAAACATAGCAGGAATATGAAAATTCAATAAATGAAACAGAAGTTAAGTTTGAAGATGTATACTACAAAGTAGAACAAAAAGACAAATAAAAATAGAAAAGAAAGATGAAGACCATTCATTGAAATTTAACATCTAAATAAAAGGTTGTCCAGAAGAAAAGAAGAAATGAAAGGAAGAAAATCACTAAACAAGTATTTCAGGGAAAACTTCCTTAATTGAATGACACCCATTTCCAGATTAAAAGGTCTGGCACAGTGTGGGAGGGGGAGAGAGAGAAGGAGGAGGAGAAGGAAGAGGAGGAGGAGGAGGAG
>PVJS01038431.1:0-12438 GCA_004027185.1 Glis glis
TGTCTCAGCCTCTCAAGTTCTGAAGTTGCAGGCGTGTACCACCATGCTTGGCAACTGTTTACTCTTATATTTTAGTGTTTCTCCTTTAAGTCTTTTAGGGATATATATACACTCACATGTATATACATACATACATACACACACACACACACACACACACAGGATTGAACCCAGGGGCATTCTACCTCTGAGCTACACCTCCAGCCTTATTTTTTATTTTGAAACAGGGTCTCACTGAGTTGCCAAGGGTCTCACTAAGTCGCTGAGACTGGCCTCAAACCTGCAATGCTGTCTCAGACTCCAAGTACTAGGATTATAGGCGTGCACCTCCATGCCTGGCTGGAAAATAACCATTGAAGAAGAATGGGAGTATGTTTTACATTTGTGACTTCAGAGGTGGTTCATTCAGGCTACTTTTTTTTTTTTTTTTGCGGTATCTGGGGATTGAACGCAGGGGCGTTCTACCTCCGTGCTACGCCCCCGGCCCTATTTTTTATACTTTATTTTGAAACCAGGTCTCACAAAGTTGCGAAGGGCCTCATTAAGGAGAGAGAGAGAGAGAGAGAGCTGAGGCTGGCCGCGAACCCGGATCCTCCCGTCTCTGCCTCCCAAAGTACTGGGATTACAAGCGTGTGCCACCACGCCCGGCCATTCAGGCTACTTTTTAATTTAATTAATTGAATTCAGTTATTTTGAAGTTCTGCTTTTTGGAAAGACTCGTTCTGTACCTTTCATGAAGAGTGCCTTGCTTGGCCATGAGTCCTGGAATTGCGCGTCAACTGCAGCTATAGTCCTAGTGGCACGCAGACCTTAACTACATTCATTTGGAAACCACCATGTGCTGCAGTAAACTTTTGTAAATGCGCAGCAGTTTGAGCTCATGACCAGATCATGGCCAGGGGCTTAGGGATTCCTCCTTTTACCTTTGACTTTCTCTGGATGACCATCCATGTAAAAGTAGAAAAAATCGCCCTGTGTTTCCTCTTCCTCTCTGAACGTGCATGAAGCTGACAGCCATTGTGGGATCTGAGGGGTGCTGCCGGCTCGCCCTCCTGGTGGGTGTGTTTGATTTGAAGTCATAATATGGAAATTGTGGAAGATGAACCCTTGTTCAGCAATTAACTGTGGGGCTATTACTGTTCTACTTTAAGGATTATACTGAAATGGATACTCCCAGCTTATTTCTAAGAAACATGCAGTTACACAGCAGTCTCCTGCTTTCTGGCTTTTATTAAAATGCAAATAGCCTGAACTTCAAAGTTGCATAATTGAATCCTGAGAGCAGTATAACTGATACTTTGCCTCTTCTCTGGTGTTTTTACTTTACTATCTGGCCGTCTTACTCTCTTGAGTTGGAGAAAACCCTCTCGGGCTAGGCTGGTAAGGATGATGGGAAATTGAGCCTTCACAGTGTGGAGTGGAATCCTAGAGTATGTGGGTACATGCCCAACACACTCTGTGGGCTCCAGTGGTGGGGACAACACAAAGAGCATGCTAAATACAAATACAAATATTCATTATTTTGGCAAGTAATAGATGTTTCTGTGTTTACCTGTATGTACCTAGTGAAATGAAGTCCATCCACATTTGCTCTTCAGTCATCTGCTCTGTTTAGGTTTTTTTTGTTTTGCTTTGGTACTGGGGATTGAATTCAACTCAGAAAATTTCTATCTCTGAGCTATACCCCAGCCCTTTTTATTATTTTTAGTTTCGAAACAGGGTCTTGCTAAGTTGCTGAGGCTGGCCTTGAACCTGCTATCCTCCTGTCTCAGCCTCCCAAGTTACTGGGATTACAGGCGTGCACCACCATACCTGGCTCATTCATTTTAGTTTAAAAAGAATGTCCTGACACATAAGTAGTCTGTCTTCTCTCCCAAACACCCAGCAGCAGAATATATCCCGGCCCGGCCTCCCTCATACATAGCCAGCACGCCAGAACATGGCGCCATCCAAGCCTTCCGGTTAACAGGAGAGGAAGCAAAGTCCCTCCACAGTGTTTCATAGAAACAGATACTGATCACAGTGTTGCTGTCTGTCAAAGCAGGGGAGCCCAGCTCTGAGTGGACCCCTGACCACGGCCAGCTGGTGGAAGTGAGGTCACATTGCACTCCGGGGCTTTGCTCCTCAAGGACTGAGGAATCGCAGGGTCAGGCCTGTGTGCCTGAGATCCAGTTCACACCCACACTCCCGCCCGGGGGGGATTAAACACAAGCTTCCTGAACTGTTGCCGGATCATGTCATTGTACATTCCCTTTTGAAAGAAATGCATCCCAGTTCAAACAGTGAACATGATCACACAACCCCACCCCCATCTTTGACTTGCCCCAGCTATCTGGAGGATTATCCTGTTTCTGGACCCTGGGCCACAACTGAGGGGCTTTGATGTTCCAGAGCCCCTACCCCTTCTTTTGATTACATGTGTTTCTGCTAAAGATGCCTTTTTCTAGTGCTTATAGGAGCATGAATAAGTTGCTCAGTCCCCTGTAGCTTTTTGTACTTTGTGGTTTCTCTCATCCTGTTACATTAACCATAACATGGAAAGGGGCATGATCAGAAGACACATGTCCCAGGAAATCAAACTCATTGCGGGGCCCAGAAACCCTCCAGCATTATTCTGAGTGGGCCTACAAACACACTTTATCCTGTGTGTCCAAGAAAACTCCGCTGCCCCTGGCCAGCTGAGGCTGGCTCTTCTGGTAGTGTGCCCTTCCTCTCAGGGCCCCACCCGAGCTGTAGGCATGCCTCCTGGCTGGGGTGCAGGGGCTGGGTAGGTGTTCCACAGGTACAGGTGCTGTTGCAGGCCAGGCTGCCTTGCAGACCTCGTGTGGCTGTCAGAGCGTCTGTCCCCTCAGGTCCAGAGCGAGGATTCCGCCTCCCAGGGAAATGCTGCGGCACTGCAGCACCGGATTTACATCGTGCCTCTGTTATGATCTCTGTTGAGTAAATTCTGCCACTCAGAGGGGTCACTAAAGCAGAAGCCACAGGCGGAGTCTAGAGCAGGTCCCAGTCACGCTCATTGTCCCTTGCTGGAAGTGTCTGGAGGGACTGGTGAGACAACGTCTCCTGAAGCTGATGCTCTCACAGTTTACAGTGTGCTTGGAGTTCGCTCCTAGTACAAGACCTCATTTTGACACATTTCGAGTACAGCAGAAATGGATTTATAACTAATAAATAATAGGTGTTAGATCCGGACATGGTGTTGCAGGCCTATAATCCCAGTACTTGGGAATCTGAGACAGGAGGATCACAGGATCAAGGACAGCCTTTGCAATATAGTAAGACTCTCGGCAACCTAGTGAGACCCTTTTTCAAAATAAAAAAATAAAATAGGGCTGGGGGTTCAATCCTCGGTACCACACACACACAGAATAGGTGTTAGGAAAAATTAGGCAGCTCTAAACAAGCAGGTAAAAATACAGCTGAGTAAAGTCAAGCCAGGGCGTTTTGCAGTCATTCCCAACTTCTATGCTTTTGTGATAAAACAGCCTTAGTACTGATTTTATGGGTTGTGCTACCCTGAATGATTCTCAGAGGCTTTTAGTGACCAGGTGTGTGTGCAGGAGCTAGCAGAGAGCAGATAAGAATTTCCCTGATACTGTGCCAGTTGCTAGACCATGAAAGAGTTCATTTTAGAACGGCTGTTTTTAGGATAACCACGGACCTTCCAGAGAGATTTCACTTGGACATAGTATAGTTGGCCGCACACCTGACGTGGCCGGGGAACCGTGGTTGGCCTGCAGTTCAGCCAACACAGATAGCTAAGAATAGCTCTGCCGTGGTGTGCTGCTAATCTCCGAGGCGGTTCCTCGGGAGGTCGCGGAGTCCAGAGACTGGTGCGGTTGAGGTGCTGCCCGGTGTGTCCTCACTTCACCTCTCCTCCCGATACGTCTGGCCTTCTCCCTGGTGCTTGTCTCCCGTCCCTTCCTGTCTATTTAGGCGCTTCACTCCCCCCAAGCGCCCAGCATGGCTCTCCAGTCTTCTCTCTGTCCGTATCTCTCTCCTCTCTTCCTTTTCCATACTAGGGATTGAACCCAGGACATTCAACCTCTGAGCTACCCTGCCCCCAACCCTGTTTTATTTTTTATTTTGAAATTGATAACTTTTTCTTTTCTTTGGTACTGACTGAACCCAGAGGCATTCTATATCCGAGCTACACCCCCAGCACTATTTTAGTTTTATTTTGAAACAGGGTTTTGCTGGGTTGCTGAGAGTCTCACTACTTGCTGAGGCTGTCCTTGAATTTGCAATCCTCCTGTCTCAGCTTCCCAAGTACTGGGATTACAGGCATGTGCCAGCATGCGCAGCTTATTTTGAAAATAATAAGTCGCTGAGGGCCTCACCCAATTGCTGAGGCTGGCCTCAAATCTCCAATCCTTCTGTCTCAGCCTCCTATGGACTGGGATTATAGGTGCGTACCACCATGCCTGGCTCCGTTCTTATCTCTTATCCCTCCTGCACCCCACGTAATAACCCCATTCTCCCAACAAAACCAGCTTATCTAGTTTCTCTCCCCCTCTCTGTTGTAGTACTATACTTTTCTTGGGTAGGGGATTTGATAAACCAGTAGAATTGAAAGCCTGATGTGTCTGGTCCTCTTTTATGAGTCAATGATTCTTCGCTTTTCAGAGAGGTTCACTGAAGGTACAATTCCAAAACAAAAGTTTCCTCCTTCTTAAAGATGAAATATTAGGTTAATTATCTGGCACTATAATTAATAATAAATTTATCCCAATATGCCTTTCACCAAAACAGTCATGTGGGATGTTTTTGACATTTAGAAATGTGCTGCTTCCTGTTCTCCAGAGCACATATTTGATTGAGAGAAAGGGGATTTTCATTTATATTTGAAGCATAATCATATTCTTATTTCTTGCCCAAAGCCAATGTGTAAGTAGTGTGATTGCCTCAATGTTATTTTTTATTATACTTTTAGATAGTAGCTTGAACAGGTATCTTCATAAAAGGGATCCTTGGCAAGAGAAAATAGACCCTGACATTCCTTAAAACCTACTCCCTCATCCCCTGTCCTCTCCTTTGCACTGAAGGTCCATGTGGTAGAAGAGCATTGGGATACCAGAGGACACACCAAACTGGCAAATGCAAATTGAGATACAGGTCAGATAAATGAGAGAATATGAAGCCATGCTCCATATAATTGAAGAATTCTAGGTGGGACAAAAATGGCATGAGAGCTGAAGTTGAGGCAGTTTGAAAGCAAAGCTGGGTAGTGCTCAAACACTACTTGGGTATTGTTTTTTCCTCCTGAACTTAATCTACTCTTGCTTTGAGGCCTCATTTGGCTCATCAGTTTTTATGTGTGCTAGAAGCACTTGTTTGCAAGCTATAAATATCATCATGTTTCTAATGGGGAGAGTTGGAACAGAGGTTTTCAATTCTGTTCACTTGACAGTCTTAGATTTGACATGAGCCACACTGAAGGAAAGCAGACCCTGTTTGATGATAGAGGTCTTTGAGAAGAGGAGCTTGAGAACCATCTTGCTGTGGTTTACTTTAAGGGCTGGATTGGATTGATTGATAGGATTTGGGTTTTGTTAAGAGTGGAGAGAGACAGGAATACATCCTCTACACCTACATTTTGGAAGAAAACTTTTTTTTTTTTTTACAGTGATCACACACCACTTTTCTTCAGAAATTGGGCATTAGTTGTTAGCCTGTTTGACAAATCCATCCCTGTTATGTTCCTGTAGGAGCAGTCAGTGACCAGAGCTAACTAACAGCCTGACTCCAGGACCCATTGCAACACCTTGGAGATCTAAAACATAGGTATCTGAGGTGGGTAGTAAATTATCTAAGGAATTTCCTTTGGATTTGTGATTTGCTGGTTTTTAGATGAATCCCTTTGACACCAGATTCAGTTAATGCTTCTTAAAGAATTTGCTCTGTGGCACAGCTTGACTATCAGGAAAAACAGGCATTCCCCCCTCCCCAGTCCGATCATTTCTCCAGACCTGCCTTCCACCATTCGCTTCGCCTGGAAAATGGGCCTGAGACTGTCAATTACAGGCCTCAGGGAGCGAGTCCTGTAACAAAGGCCGCATTGAGCCTTCTTGAACACAAAGGATTATACAAGTTTTGTGTTTTAAATCTCCCCCGATTTTTGCTGTCTGGAGATTAAAATGGCTTCAAGAGCTTCTGCGGTGTTTAAGGGTTCCTTTATGAGGATGTAGGTATGATCCTATGAGTGATCACATTTTCTCTAAACCTAAGCCCCAAGCCTGAGGATACGTGGAATCTTACACTGACCTTGCTTGCTTTTTTAAGATTTCTCAGAAGGACATTTTAAAATACAGTTATTTGAAATACAAAAATAATCTTTTTATTTTTTGAAGTTGCAGTTCTGAAGACAGAATTTATCTGGTAGTTCTGCTTGCTTTTAATCTTTGCCTATGGAAAAAGAAAATCCTAAATTTAAAATAAATTCCTAAGAGTAGCCACCCTTAAAACATTAAGAGTATGTGAGATGGGGAAAGGTCTTTCGTCCTTTTGGAAAGTGTTTAATCTTTTTAAGAAGAGTTTCTTTTCTTAATTATCTTAAATATTTTCCATAAAGTAAAAGATGTATTTATTTGCTCTCTAACAAAACAAAACAAAAAACCCAGAAGTGTGGCATTTCATTCCTTTCAGCAAATGTCAGAATGCTTGCATTGTTGTTTTGTTTTTTGTTTTCTTTCTTTCTGTTTGTTTTCCAATATGGAGAGAAAACTGTAGTTGTTCCGAATGTCCCCAGGCATGGCACAGCTGAGAGGTGAGGGGAGAGTGGTGGCGTGAACACCAGGCTTGAAGCTGCCCGGGGGGGCTTCAGGTTCTCAGAGCCCTTTGACCTTGTGAGCCTTCCAGCCTGGCCACAAGCTCATCCTGGCATCCGCGCTGAGTGTCATCTCTTGAGCGAGTGTCACGGGACCAGTGCTCACTGAGACTTGGCAGGTCATGCATTGTGAATGTGCCATTGGCAGAAAGTGGCACCATGTCTTTAAACCTTTCATTCAAAGCAGATAAGTTGCTGTTTAGTTTGAACCTCACATGTTGTGAGGTGTCTTCAAACCTAAGAAATGGGGTGGAAATTGTAGAAAACCCATAAAGGATTTTGTAGTTTTTTTCCTAAAAAGGCCTGATAGCCATGTTAGTTTGTTCATTTGTTTTTGTGGTACTGGGGATTTGAACCCCCAGAGGTGCTCTACCACTGAGCTACATCCCCAGACCTTTTTATTTTTATTTTTACTTTTATTTTGAGATAGGGTCTCACTAAGTTGCCCTGGCTGGCCATGAACTCGTGATCCTTCTGCCTCAGGCTCCTGAATAGCTGGGATTACAGGTGTGTGCCACCTCACCTGACATTAATTTAGTTTTAATAGCTGTTTCGTGAAGTTTCAGTTCACTTTTTAGCCTTTATCATGATCTTAAGGGGTGAGGAGAATTTTCACTTATCAAGTTCTAACCATTGTATCTTAAGATTTCTTTCTGAAATAATTATTTTAACCAGAAAAATGATTAGAGTTCATTGGTAGAAAATGATAAGCTATACAAATAACCATGAAAAATATTTTTGTCCTTGGTACTAAAAGTCATCAGAAGTATTGCTTTAGTCAGGTATAGAGGGTGTGCAGGGTTTTGTGGCTTGAGACTATGGTATACAGGCACAGTGTCTTCAGCACCAAAGCTCAATGAATTCAGGTGTTTTCCAGGAAATTTAACTTGCATTTTTCCCTCCTGGAATAAATGTACCCGCCCCTAATCGTGTGGAGTAAATAAAATATAACCTTGGCTCTGGGGCCAGTTTCTTCCCGGAGGTTGGTGAAGGTCTTGGGAAGGAATATTTCAGGAGTATCGACAGCCCTGCAGCACAATCCATTCCTCTTCAGTGGCTCCCTGTGGGCTTCCAGCAGCCCCCGAGGAAGGGCGGTGCTTGATCTGGAAGAATTGCACCAGCGTTAGAAGGGATTTCTCTAAGTAATGGCATCCATTACCCATGAGAGCAACCTCATGCATTTGTGAGCTGCTCCTGGGTTCACTTTCTGATTCACACTGATCCTGACTGTCTTCTGCCTCGAGCCCTCATTGACAAACCTCCCAGTGGTGGTGTGGCCCTCAGACACATACAGGATGCACAGAGCTCTGTGGATGAAAGTTGCTCCATGTGGGAAATGCTTTAGCGTAACATGCCTCTGTCCAGCTGTCTGTCCACCCATGCTCCATGCAAGCAGGTTCCCTGCCACTTAGGCCTGAGCCTCCAACATCAGAAGTTACACATCATGTCCTGACACAGGAGAAGGAACATAAACTTCCTGAGGAATAAAGTACATACAAGAAGGGTGGAGGGAAAAATACTCATTTCTTTCCAGTTACACCCAAAGTGATAGTATAACTAAACCAAGCACCCTGGAAAACTAGATACCATCAAGTTGGAATGACAGGGTAAATAGGAATGAACCCAGCCCAGATAGTAGTAGGGGAACATGCTGTGTTCTAGCAGCTGCAGTTTAACATGCTTCAGGCTATGAATTCTTCTGTGCTTTGGTTTCTAGGCAACTTGCACAAATCTTAAATCTGAATATAAACACACACACACCCCCAAACTGAATACAATGATAGAAAGGCTAATGACATAATCCATTTGCCACAGCCCTGGGTAACTGTAGTGAACAAAACCAGGCCACTACCTGGCTATGTAGAGATTCTGTTGGTTAAACCTAGTAAATGCAGACAGAGTGGCTGTAAGTCCCGAGCAAGCACACAGGTGTAGTCGGCCTCTAAGGTCCCACGCCACAAAGGGATCCTCTCAAGGGAATAGGTTTTGTCTTTAAGGGGGATTTCTTTCCTCTTCTTTTAATCAGTCCTCCCTTAAGATCTTTAGAAGCAGTACCTCTTGTCATTGCCAGCAGCAAGGCTGCTCTATCTTTTCCTGAATGTTGGGTTGTTGGTCTTCTCAACTGACCTTCTGCTATAGCAGCTCCCAGGAGTCCCTGTTTCTCATCAAGTCCTGGTTACTTCTGGGTGGGCAGGTTCCACCCAAAGGGCGCTGCTCTTCAGTTCCTCCAGTGTTCCCAGAGACGATAGGGCAGTCCTGGGTGCGGCTCAATGTCTCTATTGGAGATTTGGGCTTGAAGATGACCTTGAATTTATAGGTGGAGGAGGGTTTAATGGGATTGCCAGTAAATTTGGCAGCCTAAAATGACCTTGTTAGACCAGACATTGTTTAGATTCATGTGGAGAACTGGCCAGCTGTAGGTTTGAAAGAAGGGTAATTTTCAACCTTCTAGATGGACAGAGGTCGAATGGAACACATATGGGTATGTGTTCAATGCCTTTGAATATTTAATAGTGTAGTGGCAGGAAGGGTTAGCATGGGAACGGCCAGACCACTTTATGCTGTGGAAGCCTGCATCTCGAGCAACATGGATCAATTAAGTGTCCAAATAAAAGTAATATTATAGCGATGCAAAATGAGACCTGTGAGAGACGTATTATTAAAATTGAATTTGTTCAGTCTAGAGCGGCAGCTTCAGTGATCTGAGGATTAGCCGACCCAGCAGAAGGAACTGGCACCGGGTTCTGACCTTTGTGCCTCTAGACAGGTCATCCAGGGTCACTCGGCTTATAAACACTCCCACAGTGAGGAAGGCAGACATCTGCCATCTTGACCATTCCTGGATTCCAAGGAGGTATTCACAATCTGCTGTATTTTAAAAATATTTATTTGCTTGTTTACTTATTTACTTACTTATGTATGTGTGTGTGTGTGTGTGTGTGTGTGTGTGTGTGTGTGTATATATATCTGTCTGTTTATTTATTTATTTATTTATTTATTTATTTATTTATTTATGTGTGGTGCTGGGAATCGAACCGAGGGGCATTCTACCTCTGAGCTACACCCCAGCCCTATTTTATTCTTTATTTTGAAACAGGGTCTAAGTTGTGGAGGTCCTCATTAATTTGCTGAGGCTGGCCGCGAACCTGCGATCCTCCTGTCTCAGCCTCCCAAGCGTGAACTACCACGCCCAACTCCCCTTTATATTTTATGGCACAAAATTTAAGGGAATTGCATTGGCACATTTAAGAATGATATTTTTGCAAATAATAAATCAATATAGTAGTCCCCCTTATCCAAGGTTTTGCTTTCCTCAGTTTCAGTTACCTACCCATAGACAACTACAGTCTAAAAATATTAGGTGGAAAATTCCAGAAATAAACAATTCATTTAGTTTTCACGCCGTTCTGCGTAGTGTGATGAAGTCTCAGGACATCCTGTTCTGGAAGTGAATCATCCTTTTGTCCAGTGTATATTCGACCCACCTAACCACTTAGTAACCCTCTTGGTGATTACACTGACTCTCACAGAATAGCAGTGCTGTCTACAGGGTTCTGTAGTCAGTTTCAGGCAGCCACTGGGGGTTAGGGTTAGGGTTAGAATGTATCCTGTTAGGGTATAGGATGGATCCATCCCCTGTGGATAAGGGTGGGGGGAGCTACTGTAATAAATACACTGTGTTACTAGTAGAGACAATAAATTTGTTTTTTTATATGACTATCTTCAATGCTTCACCAAAACCTTGATCACAATTTCAAGTAAGTCCTGTCCTACAATTAAACATCATTTTACTTAAATAGTAGTTTTCTTTTCTTTTGTGGTACTGGGGGTAGAACCCAGGGGCATTCTACCTCCGGGGTATACCCCCAGCCCTATTTTGTTGTTTATTTGGAGACAGAGTCTGCTAAGTTGCTAGAGCCTCACTAAGTTGCCGAGGCTGGCCACGAACCTGTTATCCTCCTGTCTCAGTCTCCCAAGTACTGAGATTACAGGCATGCGCCACCACACCCAGCTTAAGTAGTATTTTTCTCAAGAACTTGAGCAAGCTGTATTAGGAGAAGCAACTTATGAGTTTGCTGTCTGTTTACCCCTGCTATGGACATCACATTTGCTTATTCAGTCACTCATCTGCTTTCCATGTTATTCATTTTAAGAAATCTTTAAAATAGCCACTGACATTATTTACTGTCAGCAATCATTTGGGATGTCCTACTAAATAAGATTACTGGCATTATTGTATTTTTTATTCTTTAGAGTTTGTAAAAATAGTTTTTAGGAAGTTGAATTTTCATAGTTGTTGCATGATTGATATATTTCCTTTCTCCACAGAACTAAAGTGTGTTAAAGATGTGATTTGGATGTAGTGTAACTCTGGGAACACAGTAAGAATAATACAATGGGAGCATCTGAGTGGAGCTAAAGGAAGGCACAGACCTCAGGCCCTGCCTTATGTCCAACAGCAAGAGGTTACAGAACAGTTCCTGCTTGGTCACAGAGGACCTGCATAGTGAAAGGAGGGAGAGGCACACAGTCAGGGATAGCTCTGTGGCACCAAGCCCTTCCCACAGGCTGCACCTGCATTGAAAGCAGTAATTGCACATACAAAATCAAAGGCCATGACTTTCTTGTCCTTTGTAAAATGTAGTGCCCAGCCTCCGTATTCTGCGTTTTATTTCCCCCTCCCCACATCATTAGAATTCTGCTACTACCAGGAGTGATTTTCTGAGAACTGGAGAGGAAGAAGGGCTATGTATCATAGTGTGCAATCCTGCTAATAAAGCAGACTATCAAACACAAAGCTAAGTTCAGTGTCTAGCCCTTAGACCACAGTAAAGCCACACAATAACCACCTTCTTCTGAAGGAGCAGTGTCGGCCCAGGCCAAGTGCAATTCCTTTTGAGCTGCCTCCCCTACCCAAGCTTCCCTGCACTTCCTCAGAACCTGTCTCTATTTTTGCTATTTAAAGAGGAGCATAGTGAGCCGGGAGTGGTGGTGCATGCCTATAATCCCAGTACTTCGGAGGCTGAGATAGGAGGATCGCAGGTTCAAGGCCAGCCTCAGCAACTTAGTGAGACTTTTGGCAACCTAGGGAAACCCTGTTTCAAAACAAAGCCAGGCATGGTGGCGCACACTTGTAATCCCAGTACTTGGGAGGCTGAGACCAGAGGATCTGGGTTCACGGCCAGCCTCAGCTACTTAGTGAGGCCCTTTGCAACTTAGCAAGACCCTGTTTCAAAATAAAGAATAAAAAATAGGGCTGGGGGTGTAGCTCGAAGGTAAAATGCTCCTGAGTTCAATCCCCAGTACTGAAAAAAAAAAAAAGTAAAACAGGCTAGGAATATAGCTTGAAGGCAGAATACCTCTGGGTTCAATCTCCAGTACCACCAAAAAAAAAAAAAAAGAACATAGCGGGCCTGCCTCCCTCCCGCCTCTCCTCCACATCTCTCTGACAGGTGCCAAGGATGCCTGCTGGTGATGGGCACCTCCTTGCCCATGCTCTTGGAGGTGGGGCCACACATCACAGTGATCGGCTGTCTCCCTCTTGAGTGGCACAAGGTCTAAATTTTGGCTCATCCCAGCTTTTCCCATGTCTTTTCAGCAATGCAGACAGT
>PVJS01038432.1:0-19409 GCA_004027185.1 Glis glis
AGAGAGAGAGAGAGAGAGAGAGAGAGGAGAGAGATAGATCGATCAATTGATCGATCGTGCGCGCACACATGTGTGCTGAGGTTGGCCGCGAACTCGGATCCTCTAGTCTCCGCCTCCCAAAGTACTGGGATTACAAGTGTGCGCCACCACGCCCGGCCTCTTGTTATGATTTGAATATGGTTCATATGCTAGGAACTTGGTCCCCAGTATAATGGTCTTGGAAGGTGGTAGAATCTTTTAAGAAGTGGAACCTAGTGGGAGGTAATTAGGTCATGGAAGTATGCCCTCAGAATAGGTTAATATAGTTCTTGTGGGACCCCAGTTAGTTTACACAAGAGTGAGTTGTTATAAAAAGAGTGAGCCTGGCCCCTGAATCTCTCTGGCTTCCTGTCTCACCATTTCATCTCCTCTGCATGTACCCCCACCATTGCGATGCCATTCAGTATGATGTTCTCAGGAGTGGCTGTACAGATGGGGCCACCTGATCTTGGGCCTTCAGTCTCCAAAACTGTGAGCTAAACCAACCTCTTTTATTTATCAAACACCTAGCCTCAGGCATTTTGTTATAGTAACAGAAAATAGACTAATACTTAATAGACTCATCCTTAGAGCAGAAAATGGTTCAGGGATAGTCAAGACAGCCTGTCAAATCATGGCATTCTCCTAAATACAGAGATTCTGCCTGCTATCCAATGAGGTTTCAAAAGAGGTTTCCTGGGGACTTCTGGAAGTAAGCTCCAGCTCTTTTGGAATAACTTCCAGGAGAGATCTCAACTTTCTTCTTGCAATTGTTTGCCTAGAAATGCTACAGCCCTGCTCGCTCTCTTCTTTCTATACCAGTCTTACCATGTTACTCAATGATTTTCTCTGTCTCTCTCTGTTATTTCTCACCCTCTGTGAGTATATTTCTGTTTCTGTGCATCTTTTATTCATTTTTCTCATTATTTATATATCTCTCACACACAATTTTTCACAATGTTTTTGATGTTTAAGAAATAATTATAAACAGCAGACATTTTCTGTTTCTTTCTATTTTTTTTTTTCCTTGTGGTACTGGGGATTGAACCCAGGGGCATTCTACCACTGAGCTACACTCCCAGCACTTTCTATTTTTAACTTTGAAACAGGATCTCATTAAATTAGTACACACTGGCCTCAAAATTGTGATCCTTCTGTCTCAGTCTCTCAAGTACTGCCTAGCTAACCATAGTGCTTTAATAAAAATTATTCAAAATGATTATGTCCACTCTGAAAGTTATTAATAAAACTCAACTAGTGAATAAAACTACAAAAATAGGGTTTGTTTTGAGTAAATATTAATATAAGAATTAAAATCTGCTTGACAAAATTTAGATCTTAAAAATTGTATTGGGAAAGAAGAGTTGGTAAAACAAAACAACAATAAAAAACCCCACAAAAATGGCTGCAAACAAAACCACACAGTGACAGAAACTTTAATGAGTAAAATTTGATAGAAATAATCAAAACCTAACAAATTGAACATTCATTTTCAAATACAAATGGAAAATAATTTATATTTATTAAATTATTTTAGTAAAATGAAAATATTCAAATAGTTTACCTATGCTCTATGATGGTTGTACTGTCACTTGTGGTAGCCAGAAGCCACAAGTAGCAATTTGAACTTAAATTTAAAAACAGGTAGGTAATTAACCAGGTGTGGTGTTGCATGCTTGTAATCCCAGTACCTGGGAGGCTGAGACAGGAGGATTGGAGGTTTGAGGCCAGCCTCAGCAACTTAGCGAGGCCCTCTGCAACTTCATGAGACCCTGTTTCAAAATAAAAAATAGGGCTGGGGATGTAGCTTGGAAGTAGAATGCTCCTGGGTTCAATCCCCAGAACCACACATTTAAAAAAAAGGTAATTAATCAAAATAAAATTAAACTAACAATTCACTTTCTCAATTGTAGTAGCCACATTTCTAGTTCTCAGCAGGCCAGGTGCTATGGCACACGCCTATATTCCCAGTACTTGGGAGGCTGAGACAGGAGGATCATAAGTTCGAGGACACCTTTTGCACCTTAGCAAGACCCTGTTTCAAAATAAAAAGGACTGGGGTGCAGCTCCGTGGTAGAGGGCCTTGGGTTCCACCTCCAGTACAGAAAAAAAAGCTAAGTGTGACTTGTGGCTACTACACTGAACAATGAAGAAATAGAACATTTCCATTGTCTCAGAAAAAGCCCATTAGACAGTGCTGCTCTGCAGAAAATTGATCAAGGAACTAAGTGGTTTTAATAGAGTTCACTCAACACTGCTCTGTTAAGTTTCTTCAAAATGTCCTTAGTATCAAAATATTGGGGTCAAAACATCCTGGATCTATTTCTCTATTTTATACATAATACAATTTTGATTAAATGAATGGTTTGCTTATTTTATAATTCCCAGGCTTATGTGTAAAAATCTACTTCACTATGCTATCCCTAACACTGAGCGCATTGTTCAGATGTGTTTCAAATATGAGGTTTTCTTTAAAAGAAACAATTTCTGTATTTATAAATTTACCTATTTTTGTTTCTCCAATTCATTGATTTGAGATTTTTATCTTTATTATTTGACAGATACCCATTAATACAAGCCATAATAAGACAAGTCAAGGTCCAATAGGTTCTTTCTCTGTTGTCTTATACAGAGAATAGCGGTAAAACTTGCCATGGCCATTGAGCTTCTCAAGATTTCTCCTTGTGTTTTGGATACTTGAAAATTTATTGTGATGATATGCTATTTTACATGGATGTCTCTGAGACTAGTATTTATAATTTTTTTTTTTTGCGGTACCGGGGATTGAACCCAGGGGGGTTCTACCTACGCGCTACACCCCCGGCCCTATTTTTTATACTTTATTTTGAAACCGGGTCTCACAAAGTTGTGGAGGGCCTCACTAAGTAGAGAGAGAGAGAGAGAGAGAGTGAGAGCGAGCTGAGGCTGGCCGCGAACCCGGATCCTCTGGTCTCCGCCTCCCAAAGTACTGGGATTACAAGCATGTGCCACCACGCTAGTATTTATAATTTTGAAAAAGTTTTTCAAAAGTTTTAGGTAAAATTTTTTTTACCTAAAAGTAAAAAAAGAAAAAAGATTACAACAAGCTCTCATATGACAAGTATCAAGACTTTGCTATACTTGCTTCACCTTCCCTTTTTTTATTTCCTTTTTCCTAAAGTGTTTCAAGGAAAATTCCAGACATTTTATCATTTCACTCTTACAAATATGGATATTTTTATTCACAGCTATAATGCTATCATCACAGTAATAAAATGTAGAATTTCTCGTTATTCTCAAATACCCAGTCCAAATGAAAATATCTCTAATTGTCTTAAGTACATCTTTTTACTGTTGGTTTGTTCAAGTTAGGAAACAAGAAAATCCCTTCATTACATTTAATCCATAGTCTCTTATATGTCTTTACTCTAGAGAGTCCTTTCACTGCGTCCTTTTTGAACTATTGATTGTTGTTGTTGTTGTTGTTGTTTTAAAAACTGGTAACCCTAGTACTCGGGAGGCTGAGACAGGAGAATCGCAGGTTCAATGACGGCCTCAGCAACTTAGTGAGACCTTGTTTCAAAACAAAATATAAAATATGACTGGGGGTATAGCTCTGAGGTAGAATGCACCTAGGTTCAACCCCCACTATCACACACAGAAAGAAAGAAAGAAAGAAAGAGAGAGAGAGAGAGAGAGAAAGAAAGAAAGAAAGAAAGAAAGAAAGAAAGAAGGAAACTAGGTCAGTTGTTCCATAAAATGGCCCATATTTTGATTTATTATGTTTTCTTCTTTAGGATGTTATTTAGCTTATTTCTCTGTCTCCGTGTAAATAGGAAATTAGCCCTAAAGCGTACTTAGATACAAGGTGCGAGTGCATTGGCACGATTCCTGCACAGGTGGTTCTTGTCCTTCTTCACACCTCACATCAGGCATACTGTGTAGTGTCATGGAGAGTGATGCCAAGTCTGACCAGTGGGTTCAAGTAGTGACATCTGATCTTTCTAGGCTTGACTACCATTGCCAAGTTCTCTGTTCTAATCATCATTCTCACTACTACGACCTAAGTATCAGACACAAAACTTGGAGGAAGAAAGATTTATTGGGACTCACGGTTTCTGAGATTTCAATCCATAGGGCTAGACTGAAGCATAAATGACAGTGGTGGCAGGGTACACAAAAGGATGCTGCTCTCATCACATTATGGAGGCCGGAAGCATGTATAGCAGTCTTGAGTCTCTCTCAGAGAAAGTGGAGGGGGTCCGTGGACTATATAGACCCCAAGACTACATCCTCAATGATCAGTCTCCAGCAGCCACACCCTACCTGCCTAAGTTACAACCTAACAAATCCACTCAAATTATTAATCTATCAATGGATTTACCCACTGAGGAGATGAGAACCCTCATGATTCAATTAGTTCACCTCTGAACATTTTTGCATTGCTAATACATGAGATTTTCCAGGGGACATTTTATATCCAATCTTTTATCTAAGGGTTTCATATGTTGATGATTTTTTTTAATAGTACTTGAGATTGAACCCAGAGGCATTCTACCTCCAAGCTATACTCCCAGCCAGATTTTATTTCCTATTTGGAAATGGGGTCTCACTAGGTTGCTAAAAGCTTCACTAAATTGCTGTGGCTGGCTTTGAACCTGCAATCCTCCTGTCTCAGCCTCCCAAATACTAGGATTACAGGCATGTGACACCACACTTGGCTATTGATGATCATTGCACAGGTCAATTATTTCATTACAAGTTGCAAAATGATGGGTATCTAATTTTATCATCCATTCATTTATACTAGTTGAACTTATCTGGTAAGAGAGACACTTTTCCTTATCAATTAGGTTAATTATTCTGAAATATAGGTCATATTGGAAAGACAGAATAGATAATTCCTTCCCTTTATTGGCCAATTTTCAGAATATGGAGTGGGTGTCCTAGTTACCAATAATGGTGACTGGATTTAAATAATTTTTCAGGTATCATTATGAACACACAGGGTTTGCACATGTTTTAATGTGTTTTAGTTAATTTTCGGTCCCGTATTTGTTTATTCAAGATTTTGTTATAAAAATTTAAATATGAAGAAAATTTGAAAAAGTTGGAAGATTATACCATGAATGTTTCAGTATGTTTGCTTTGTCACATGTATCCATGTTTTATGGTTTGAATATTAAATGTTACCCAAAGGTCTGTATGCTAAAGGCTTGATCCCCAGCCTATGCTGTTGTTGAGATGTGGTGGAACCTTTAGGAGACGGAGCCTAGTGGAAGAAAGTTAGGTCATTGGGGCATCCCCTTCAAGGGGATACTAGTACCCCAACCCCTTCCTCTCTCTTTCTTTTCTTCCCTGCCACGAGGCGGGCAGCTTTGCTCCAACATGTGTTCCCCCAATAATGTTCTGCCTCAACATAAGCCTTAAAGCAATGGAGCCAACTAACCATGGACTAAAACCATTAGCCAAAATAAACCTTTCCTCTTTTTAAGTTGTTTATCTCAGGTATTTCATCACAGTAATAGAAACTGACTAATACACCATTTACTCATCCCTATATTGATCTATTAATCCTCATTCTTTTTCTGATGAATTTCTAAGTAAGATGCAAACATCAGGATGCTTCCTATTAAGTAGTCCATCATGGCTATCATTAACTAGATTTTAGTATTTATCTATATTTTTTCCTGTATTCTTTAGACATTAATTCATCCATCTTTGAGATTTCTTGCTTTCTGGTACAAAAGATATCTCAGTCTCATTTTACATATTTCTTGCTCCAAACCAACCATTATTCCATTTAATGTTTATGTCAATTTCTGTTGTACAACTAAATACCCCAAAACCTGGTATCTTTTTTTTTTTTTTTTTGAAGTACTAGGGATTGAACCCAGGGGCATTCTGCCTCCAAGCTACACCCCCAGCCCTATTTTTTATTCCTTATTTTGAAACAGGGTCTCACTAAGTTGTGAGGGCCTCACTAAGTAGCTGAGGCTGGCTGCGAACTTGTGATCCTCCTGTCTCAGCCTCCCAAGTACTGGGATTACAAGCATGAGCCGCCACGCCCGGCAAAACTTGGTATCTTTAAAAACCACACTTATTTATTTAGCTCCAAATTCTGTAAAATGGCTGTATGACTCTCTAATTCTGTGGCAGCTCCGCTCTGCTCTGTTGAGCTCTATCATGCACCTGTGAAAAGCACAGAAGCAGCTGGCTGGTCTGGGGTGGCCCTGTTCACATGAGGGCCCTGCTCAGTCACACAAGGCCTCATTCTAAAGGGCCTCAAAACCGCCGGGCGTGGTGGCGCACTCTTGTAATCCCAGTACTTTGGGAGGCAGAGACCGGAGGATCCGGGTTCGCGGCCAGCCTCAGCTCTCTCTCTCTCTCTCCCTGTTTCTGTCTTTCTCTCTCTCTCTACTTAGTGAGGCCCTCTGCAACTTCGTGAGACCTGGTTTCAAAATAAAGTATAAAAAATAGGGCCGGGGGTGTAGCGTGGAGGTAGAATGCCCCTGGGTTCAATCCCCGGTACCGCAAAAAAAAAAAAAAGGGCCTCAAACTTGGTTGAATGCTTTGCTGTCACTATTTTGAAATTCTTAATTTTTTGAACAAAGGGCTCCACATTTTCTGTTTGCACTGACCCTGTAATTTCTGTAGCTGGTTCTGTTCATGTGGCTAGACTTTGATAGGCTGTTTCTCAGGGCACCAGAGCCAAATAGGCCATGCTTCCCACTTGGCAGTCACTTAGCCTAGGCTCCTCCACACCGTGGTGGGTCAGAGTTCTCAAGAGTAGCAAGAGAATAGGCCCTGAGGAGCAAGAGCTTTTGAGTCTCTTCTTACATCAGATTTGCTGATGTCCTATTGCCCCAAACAAATCAGGTGGAGAAGTCTAGAAGGCGAGAAGGAAACACTCAAGTATGTGAATACATGGATTATTAAGATCACTGTTGGGAACAATCTACTACAGAGTTGAAAGATATTTAGAAATACTAATCTCCAAGAAAATAAAAAAAAGTGGTGAAGCAGAATAAGTTTGCATGACCCTCTCACTCCATAGACAGGAGCTCAAATGGTGGAAAACTTCCTCCACAAGTCAAGGAATCTCAGAAAAATACCTGAACCTTTTTTTTTTGGGGGGGTTGTACTGGGTTTGAACCCAGGGCCATTCTACCTCCAAGCTGCTGTACCCCCAGTCCTTTTTATTTTATTTTTTATTTTGAAACACTATCTCACTGTTAAATTGCTTAGGCTGTCCTTGAACCTGAGATCCTTCTGTTTCACCTCCTAAGTACTGGGATTACAGGCATGTGCCACCATGCCTGACTAACCTATATCTTGATGAACCAGCAAATACACAAAGTACCAGCAGGAGAATACAACTACATATCTTTTAAACAGTAAGCCAAGAGCGGAAAGGGGATCTGAACAGAAGAATGATATATGATTCATATCATATCTGAGTTGCAGGAGCCACAGAGCTTCAAGAAAAATAACCACAAATCCTGGAACCGCACCAACTCAGCACTCAGAAATGCAGTTTCCAGATAGCAAGTGTATCTTACACAGAGACGCCTATACCCACGGGAGCAAGGGACAGCATGCTCCAGCTGTGTTCCTCTTTGACCTGATGACTCCCAAATCCAGGTGAGAAGAGTGAGGGAAACAGTCTCAAAGAGATGGTCTCACAGGCAGTAGACCAGGTGAGAACCCACAGTGAACTTTACAGTCAGTGAACTTGCTCACTACACACTGTGACTGAAATATTAGAAAAATCTCTGGACTTCAGAGACACAGAGGGGCTCATCCCAGCTCCTTCCCCTCCCTACTACCAAACTGAGAGAGCAACACTAAGCAATCCCCAAGTGGGAGATTCCAGGGGGTATGAGAACTTGTGCAGGGGACTGGCTTCACAGGGCAGAGAAGGTGGCAGGAATCTGTGGCAAGCTTCTCTCCCAGCATGTTTGTTGTCTCTTTCCACCAGCGAAGTATTGAGAAAAACTGTAATCTCTGGAAATTCAGACTACTCCAGACCAGCCTCCTCTGACCCCTGAGCAGACCATGCTCTGCTAACCTCCCTCCTCCCTGACTGTGCCTAACACAGGACATGGCAAGCGGGAGATCCAGGCAGGCTGGGGAACCTTTGCCACGGAACAGACTTCTGATTGCCATCTACATAGGCAGGGGAGGGGACTAGAGTCCAGGCAACATTTAGGGGCAAACCAGTATGGATTATACCAGATTTCTCAACCCAAATTCTAAAAATCAGGAGGGCTTGGAATGATGTTTGCCTGAAAGAAAACAAACTACAACCAAGACTGTTATATCCAGCACAGCTATCTTTCAAATTCAAAGGGAGAAAAAGAATCTTCCAAGACAAGCAAAAACTAAAAAATTACATGACTACTAAGTCAATACTATAGAAACCACTTAAAGAAACAATACACAAAGAAGAAACAAAAAAGTAAACCCCAAACATAGGGAAGGAGTGATTTCCTTTAGTGGAAACAACCAAGTAAATCAGAACTTAAATTGGAGCTGACATAAGGCAAAACTCAAAATGACAGGAAACAACAACAGTTAAACAAACACTAATAAGCCTTATGACACACATTGATCCAAATACAATAATACTGGGTAACTTCAACACACTGCTATCATCATTAGACAGGTAAACCAGACAGAAGATCAGTAAAGGCTCTTCAGGCCTAAGTAACAGTATAAACCAAATAACCCTAACAGATAACTACAGAATATTTTACCCAACAACAACTGAATATATATTCTTCTCAGCAGTGCATGGAACCTTCTCCAAAATAGACCACATTATAGGCAACAAAGCAAGTATTAGTAAATTCAAAAAATGGATATAATACCTTGCATGTTCTCAGATCATAATAAGCTGAAAGTAGAAACCAATATCAAGAAGATACGAAGGAACTATATCAATACACAGAGATTGAACAACATACTTCTGAATGAATACTGGATCATTAGGGAAATAAGGAAAGAAATTTTAAAATTTCTAGAATCAAATGATTCTGGAGACACAACTTACCAAAATCTCTGGGACACACTGAAAGTGGTCTTAAGAGGAAAATGTATAGCATTGAGTGCCCACATTAAAATTCAAAAATAACAACAGAAAATAGAAAGACTCCAAAAAAAAAAAAAACAACTTAATGATGCATCTCAAGGCCCTAGAAAAACAGGAACAAATAAACTCCAAATCCAAAAGAAGGCAGGAAATAATAAAAAATTAGAGCAGAAATAAATGAAATAGATAATTAAAAATACAAAAAATCATTTGAACAAAAAGATGGTTGTCCCATTCTACCAGTGAAGATAAACAAGACTGGCAAACCCTCAACCAACTTAACTAAAAGAAAAAGAGAGAAATATCCCAAGTTAATAAAATAAGAAATAAAAAGGAGTTATCACCACAGATACTGCAAAAATCCAGAGGATCATCAGGAGCTACCTTGAAAATTTATATTCCAATAAATCAGAAAATCTAGAAGAAATGGACAAATTTCTAGATTCATACAGTTTACGTAAATTGAACCAAGAGAATATAGAAAACCTAACCAAGCCAATAACAAGCAACAAGATTGAAGCAGCAATAAAAATCCTTCCAACAAAGAAAAAGCCAGTCCCAGTGGATTCTCAGCTTAAATCTACAAAATCTTTATGGAAGATCTAAGTCCTATGCTTCTCAAATTATTTCATGAAATCAAAAGGGATGGAATACTCCCAAACTTATTTCTACAAGGCTAGCATCACTTTGATACTCAAACCAAATAAAGATCTCTCAAGAAAAAAAATTACAGACTAACATCCTTGATGAACATAGATGAAAAAATTCTTAATAACATACTAGCAATTTGTATTCAAAACCACATCAAAAAGATTGCCCACAATGACCAAGTAGGTTTAATTCCAGGGATGCAAGTTTGGTTCAACATATGCAAGTAAATAAATGTAATTCACCATATAAACTGAATGAATGATAAAAACCACATGATTATCTCAATAGACACAGAAAAAGCATTTGACAAAATTCAACACCCATTATACTATAAACACTGAAGAAATTCGGAATAGAAGCAAATAACTTCAGCATCATAAAGGCAATATATGATGAACCTAAAGCCAACATCATATTGAATGGAGAAAAACTGAAAGAATTCCTTTTAAATTCAGGAACAAGACAAAGATGCCCACTATCACCACTCCTATTCAATATAGTACTTGAAGTTCTAGCCAGAGGAATAAGGCAAGAAAAGGAAATTAAAAGGACACAAATAGGAAAAGAAAAAAAGGAAAAGAAAAAGTGAAGTTATCTCTATTTGCTAATGATATGATCTTATACTTAGAAGACCCAATAAACTCAACTAGAAGGCTCCTAGAGCTGATAAACAAATTCAGCAATGTAGCCAGATACAAGAACAACTTACAAAAATCAATATCTTTTCTATACACCAATCATCAACCCATGGAAAAGGAAATATGGAAAATAATTCCATTTACAATAGTTTCAAAAAGAATAAAATACATAGGTATAAATCTAACCAAGGAAGTAAAAGACCTTTAAAATGGAAATTACAGAACACTGAAGAAAGAAATTGAAGAAGACTCTAGAAGAAGGAAAGACCTTCCATGTTCTTGGATAGGTGGAATAAATATTATCAAAATGGCCAAATTACCAAAAGTAATATACAGATTCAATGCAATTCCTATTAAAACACCAATGTCATTCTTCACAAAACTAGAAAAAAAGCCCTAAAATTCATTTGGAAGAACAAAAGACCCAGAATAGCCAAGGCAATTCTTAACCATAAGAATCATGCTGGAGGCATCACAATACCCAACTTCAAATTATGGTACAGAGCTATAGTAATAAAACCAGCATGGAATTACCACAAAAAAGACACATAAATAAATGTAATACAAGATTCATAAACAATTCTCATACCTATAGCTAGTTGATCTTTGACAAAGGTGCCAAAAACATACACTGGAGAAATGACAACCTTTTCAACAAATGGTACTGGGGAAACTGGTTAACCATATGTAGAAGAATGAGTTGACCCTGCACAAGAGTCAACTCAAGAGGGATGAAAGACCTATAAATTAGGCCAGAGATTTTTCAATTACTAGAAGAGGACATAGAACCAACTCTCTAACATATAGGCACTGGCAGAGACTTCCTCAATAAGACCCCCAAAGCTCAGGAAATAAAAACAAAAATCAATAAATGGGAGGGCATCAGATTAAAAAGCTTCTGTGCAGCAAAGGAAAGAGTTTAAAGAGAAAGCTTATGGAATGGGAGAAAATCTGTGCCAGCTACTCATCCGATAGAGGATTAGTATCTAGAATATACAAGGCATTTTTAAAGCTCAACACACACACACAATAAAAAATGGGCAATGCATCTGAATAGACACTTCTAAAAAGAAGAAACACAAATGGCTAATAAATAAATATATGAAAAAATGTTCAACACCATTAGTAGTCAGGGAAATTAAAATCAAAATGACACTGAGGTTCCATCTAACTCCAGTTAGAATGGCAATCATTAAGAATACAAATAATAATAAATGCTGGCAAGGATGTGGGGACACAGGAGCCCTTATACACTATTGGTGGGATTGCAAAATTATTACAGCCACCATGGAGATCAGTATGGAGGTTCCTTAAAAGGCTAGCAATGGAACCATCATACAACCCAGCTATACCATTCTTGAAGATCTTCCCAAAGGAATTGAAATCAGAATATTATAGGGATACATGTTTTTCCATGTTTATAGCAGCTCAATTCATAATAGCCAAACTATAAGACTATCCTAGGTATCCATCAAGAGGAATGCATTATGAAACTAAGGTATATGCACACAATGGAATTTTACTCAGTCATAAAAAAGAACAAAATTAAATTATTTGCAAGAAAATAGATGGAACTAGAAAATATTATGCTAAGCAAGATTAGCAAGTCCCAGAAAGTGAAGGGACATATATTTTCACTCATATGAGGACACTAGAGAGAATTTGGGAGACAAAAAGGACTTAAAATAAATAAGGGGAGATATTAGAAGAATGTTGGAAAAGAACTTGGGGAAGCAGGTGGGAGGTGAAAGGGGAGATATGATGAAGTGAACAGTTTAAATAATCCTGTTCATACAAGAAGTTATCAACACCAATTTTAATGTTGTGTATGGGGGGGGGGGAGGAAGCGGAATGGGACCTGGAGGGAAACACACAAGAAATGCCATTTAAATGTATGTGTCTGTTACACTGAACCCCATATAATTAATGTATGATCACAATGCATCCCCTCAAAAATGAAATGTTTGGAGATATAGAATAAAAAAAAGAAAAAAGAAAAGAAAGAGAAAAGAAAGATTAATCTCTTAGCTCAGGGTGTTCATTGCTTCCAAGTTATAATTGCCTCCAAGCCTTTTTTTTTTTTTTTTGTGGTACCGGGGATTGAACCCAGGGACGTTCTACCTCCGCGCTACACCCCCGGCCCTATTTTTTATACTTTATTTTGAAACCAGGTCTCATGAAGTTGCGGAGGGCCTCACTAAGTAGAGAGAGGGAGAGAGAGACAGGGAGAGGGAGAGCGAGAGAGCTGAGGCTGGCCACGAACCCGGATCCTCCGGTCTGCGCCTCCCAAAGTACTGAGATTACAAGCGTGTGCCACCACGCCTGGCCCGCCTCCAAGCCTTTTAAGTGGGTGCAACTAAGAAATGTGTATTTTTTAAAATAAAATAATAATGTGTTCATACTGTTATTTTCACTTCAAATGCAATGTCACAAGGTTTTTACTTCTTTGATTCTGTACTTGTAGCTTTGTTATATGCTGAAAATCTTAATATTAACATAATTACATATTCACTTGATCTTACCATTTAGAAAATGTATTTAAAAAGAATACCACTCTTACTAATGATGATAAGATTACTGAATGAAGTTTGGATTCCTTCACAGCTCCATTTTCCTTTATATTTCAATAAAGATGTCCCATCACAATACTGGTTTTCAAAATAACTTGAAATAATTGTGTTCTTCATATGATTATATCACTAACTTGAAATACAATTGTATCATTTGGTTCCATTTGCTTTCAATCTGCAGAGAATGCTTTTTCATTCTTCTTGATTTACTTTGATATTTAATTGAAATTTTAATGAAAAAATTATAGATTTGCATACAATTATAAGAAAGAATACAGAGAAATGCTGCGCATACCTATTCAGTTCCACCAATGGCAGTGCTTGTAAAACTATAATATAATATCATAACCATAATATCAATATTTGCACAATCCACAGATCTTATTCAGATTCCCCATTTTACTTGTACTTGTGTGTGTGTGTGTTTAGCTCTAAACAATTTTATCACATGTGCCACTAACAGTCAAGAAACTGCACAGTCCCACCACAAGGGTCCTTCTCTTGATTTGCTTTTATTTTTGAATATGACGAATAATTACATGATTAAAACGTCAGATCTCTATATTGAGATATAGTCAGAATAGTCTGGCTTCCATCAGTGTCCCTTTAACTCAATTTCTTCCATTTCATTACTGATAATCTTTTAAAAATTGGTTTTTACTTTATTCTCCCACTGTTTCTTTTTGAAAACACAGCAAATGCAGATATCTATTCATATTCCTCTCCTTCCATATAAGGAAGCACGAGTTTTCCTACTGTTTATTTTTCTACTGAACAATGGATTCTGTCAGGACAGGTGCCTATATTAAAACAATGCTGAAATCTCAGTAGTTTGAAATGAAACAAGCTCACACCTCACCACACCATCTGTGTCACTCTGGGGCAGTGGGGTCTCTGCTGCACCATTGCTGGTTTCCCTGTGGCTTGAGGCTACCAGGGTAGCCATACTTTGTGCAGACCACAGTGTCAGAGCCCACGGTGTTTTCAAAGGGACTCATCACATTCCGGAAACATTGCATTGCCTGAGGTAAATATCATGACCATGGCTAACTTCAGGTGGGCAGGGAAGGCGATTTCATGACATGCTAGGGAAGGGAGAGAGCTAGGATATTTGTGAGTAGCCATGATAATAATCATAGACCACATTTCTTGGTACTAGATATTTGGTTCAAATTATTTCCTGCATACAAAATACACTGTTTTAGGGATGCTGACTTTTCATGGCATTGGTGGCTCCTGTATCAGGTATATGTCTCTATGTAGAATCCAGATGTGGCTTTCCTTGTTTTATTTTTTATTTTAAACAATTTTGTTGATATATAATAGAACATTTCCAGCACTCTAAAATATTTCAGTGCTCAGCGGGGTGTGGTGGCGCATGCCTGTATTCTTAGAACTTGGGAGGCTGAGACAGGAGGATCACAGGTTTCTGGCATACAGCTCCTAAAACCCTTGAACTCTTCAGAATGAAGTGTCTTTTGTATGCTTATGAGATGACTGGTGGCTAGGGGTCCCTAGGTAGTTTTAGGATGGGGGGCCAGTCTCCAGAAGATTGTGAGTCCTACCCCTTAACTTCCAGGGAGGGGAAAGGGGCTAAAGATTGAGTTGACACCAATGGCCAATGATGTGATTAATCATGCTTATGTAATGAAGCCTCCATACAAACCTGAAATGACAGGGACGGGGGGCAGGCTTCCAGAGAGCTGAACCATGGAGGTCCCTGTGAGGTGGTGCACCCAGAGAGGACCTACATCTCTTCCATCTGGCTGTTCATCTGCATCCTTTACTTCATAATAAATAGGAACACGTAAAGAAGTGTTTTGCTGAAGCACTGCAGCAAATTAATCGAGTCTGAGGAGGGGATCATGAGAACTCCAATGTATAGCCAGTCAGAAGTATAGGTGACAACCTACAACTTGTAACTGGTGTCTGAAGTGACTGAGCCCTCAACCTGTGGGATCAGTCGCTCTCTTCAGATAGATAGTGTCAAAATTTAATTGAATGAGAGAACATCCAGTTGGTGTTCACCGCAGAATTGTTTTGGAGGAAACTCTCCACTCCCCAAATCGGGTGTCAGAAGTGTTGTGTTGAGTGACTGAGGGTAGAGAGTAGGAAATACACTTCAGTTTCTTCCTATCTCTATAGAGGAGAAGTGCATTCCTGCCATTGTCTGGAGAGAAGGAGTAACCCAAGTGACTACTACAGTGATGGGCCCTGGAAGCATCTCCATGCAGGGCACAGAGATCACCCTCATTCTGGTTAAAGGTATGTGCCACAGTTCATCCAACCAGGGTCCTAATGATGGACATCGGGCTGTTTGCATTCTTTCTGTGCTATTAATAATGTTGCAATGAATAACCCTGTATATGAATCATTTTGCACTTTTTGCTAGTGTGTCTTTGTCTATTTTTTTTTTTTTTGCAGTACCGGGGATTGAACGCAGGGGCATTCTACCTCCGCGCTACGCCCCGGCCCTATTTTTTTATTCTTTATTTTGAAACCGGGTCTCACGAAGTTGCAGAGGGCCTCACTAGGGGGAGAGAGAGAGAGAGAGAGAGAGAGAGAGAGAGAGAGAGAGAGGGAGCTAAGGCTGGCCGCGAACCCAGATCCTCTGGTCTCTGCCTCCCAAAGTACTGGGATTACTCTATTTTTTAACTTTTCTGTTAAAATATTTTTGGTTCCTTTGAACTAATACTTTTAGCCTAACCTGTTTATTTGCATGTTAATAGTTTTGACTAATTGACTCAGACTTATAGTCAAATTGATATATTTTGTTTTCCTTCTGTGCCTTTAATGTTTCTTGATTTTTATTTTTCTTTGCTATATAATTTACTCTAGCTTATATAGGCTATGTATAATTTATTTTCTCTTTTGAAGCAACATAAATGTAATAAACCATGCCTTTGACCTATATTTTAAGGCTATCTGCTTTTAAGGGTATCCAGTAATAATAAACTTATATGTCAGGATAAAACCATAACTTTTGCTTATTTCTTAAATAAATTATATTAAGTATAAATGTACCTTTAATCCTATGATTCAATCTTCATTCATTTTATTTGTAATTTATAGGCCTAGATGATGATGATGATGATGATGATGATGATGATAGTCTTGTTATGGTTAGATATAGATTGTCCCCTGAAGAGCTCATGTTCAGGGTTTATATAATTAAGCCATGAGAGTTGTAATCTCATCAGTGTGTAAATCCATTATGATGGGTTTATTAGGCGGTAACCTTGGCAGGTGGGGTGTGGCTTGAGAAGGTGGGTCCCTGGGGGTGTGGCCTTAGGGACTGTGCTTTTGGCTTTGAATCCTCTTGCTTTTTTGTTCTCTCTTTTGCTCCCAGCCTCCATGATGTGAGAGTAGAGCCTTGCTCTCTCTCTCTCTTTCTGCCTCCTGCCGCCATGCCCTGAGCTCCATAGACCCTGGCCTCACATGGACTGAACCCAAGATCTCCAAAAAAATTGTGAGCAAATAAATCTTCCTTCCTCTACGTTGCATATTCAGTTGTGTTGGATTATAGCAGTGAGAATGTTGACCGAAATAATTCTCTTCTTTATATAAGCAAACTGTCCCCCAAATAATTTTTGCTTTTGCATTCAATTTTGTTAATCATACCTACGATGGTCATTTTTATGTAACATTAAATGACTTCCAATAGGCTATATCTTCTCTCTGATTTTTTTTCAGTTTAGCTTTATCTATCTAGAGTGTATTTTAAAGGGTTGTTGTATTTCTTTTCTTTTGGTTTATTTCTACACAAAGGAGGGTCAGCTTGAGTTACAGCTGCACTCTGTTTCCTGGTTCTTCTCCACCCCCTTGGAGGACTCTCAACATCCACATGCTCCCTCCCTAATTTGGTGCCCTCCAGGGCTCTGTCTCTAACCCTCTCCTTTCTTCATTTTTTGGCAATCATTTGTACACCCAGGGCTCCAGCTCCAGCTCCCCATCTAAAGCAGATCCAGTACCTGTGTGCCTGAACAGACGCTCCCTCTCAACTACCTCTTGTTTGTTTGCCAAGCCTGCCCAGCTGTCCTGTCCAGGAGTTTGAGAATAATGCACAGCTAACATTTCATTCTTCCTAAATCTGCTCTTGCTCTTTCTCTGCCTTCCTTTAGTTCACCACCATCCTTCAAGTCACGCAAGCTAAGATCCCTTAAAATCTTTAAAATTATCTGAATTATTCTCCATATGTCTGGTCAATTCCTAAGTCTTGTCAAGTCACACTGTGGTGTCCAAAGCAAATGCTTCTTTTCTGTTCTCACAGTTGGCTCCACATTGGATTTCTCTTTACCTGTAAGTTTTGGTCCCCTTTCTTTCACTCTTTCTCTTATTAATGTTTAACATCTACAGTTCTGATTAAGACATTCTTAATCAGAATACTTGCCAATCTGGCACTCAGGGGCCATAACCTGGTGCCTGCCTGCATTTAAAAGGCCACCTCCTTCATGCAGCCTTTCTTGATACCACTCAACTGATGTGGTATTTACTATGTACAAGTTATTGCTTTTTTGTGTGTGGTCCTGGGGATGGAGACCTGGGGCCTTCTACCTTTGGGCTATACCCCCAGACCTATATTATTTTTTATTTGGAAGCAGGGTCTCACTAAGTTCCTGAGAGCCTCACTAAGTTGCTGAGACTGGCTTTGAACCTGCGATCCTCCTGTCTCAGCCTCCCAAGTACTGGGATTACAAGTGTGTGCCACCATGCCCGGCCAAATTATTGCTTTTTAAAAATACACTTTTTATTTTATTTATTTATTTATTTATTTATTTTTTTGCAGTACTGGGAATTGAACCCAGGGGCGTTCTACCTCCACGCTACACCCCTAGCCCTATTTTTTTATGCTTTATTTTTGAAACCGGGTCTCACGAAGTTGCGGAGGGCCTCACTAGGTAGAGAGAGAGAGAGAGAGAAAGAGAGAGGAGAGAGGAGAGAGGAGAGAGAGAGAGAGCATGTGCGCTGAGGTTGGCCGCAAACCCGGATCCTCTGGTCTCCGCCTCCCAAAGTACTGGGATTACAAGCGTGCGCCACCACGCCCGGCGCCACTTTTTATTTTAAATAGTTTGATTTCCAGAAAAGTTGAAAAGATAATACAGAAAGTTTCCACGTGCTCCTCACCCAGTCTCTTCTACTCTGCATTTGTTACAATTAAGCCAATATTGATATGATACTATTAAAGTTCATACTTTATTTGGTTTTCCCTAGTTTTACCAAATGTTATTTTTCTGTGCCAGGATCATATTTAGAATATGCATTGCATTTAGTCACTATGTCTCCTTAGGCTCTGTGATGGTAATTTTATGTGACGACTTGACTGGGTCCTGCAGTACACAGATTCAAACATTATTCTGGGTGTTTCTATGAGGGTGTTTTGGGCTGAGATTAATATTTAAATGGGAAAACTGAGTAAAGCAGATTGCTTGCCCTAATAGAGGTGGGCCTTATCCAATAAGTTAAAGGCCTGATCAGACCAAAAGGCTGACCATCCCCTGAGAAAGAGATGATTTCTCCTTGGTGGCTTTCAAATGGGGACATCAACTCCACAGATTGAGTTCAGACATTCCACCCTTCATAATCACATTAGCCCATTCTGTATAATTTCCTTATAAGGAATCACTTCTGTGTGTACACACCCACACACATACACACACATTCTGTTTCTCTGGAGAGCTCTAATACAGGCTCCTCCTGGCTGTGACTGTTTCTCACATTCTTTGTTGCTGATGAACTCTGAGGAACCGTAGGCCCCTCGATCCGGGTTTGCTATGATTTGACAGGGGTATGTGCCTTTCACATCACGTCGAGGGTACACGTTTTCGAAATGAGTTATCATTGTTAATATTAGCCTCTGTCATTTCCCCAGGTAGTTTTTGCTAAGTTTCTCCACTGTAAACTTACTTTTCTCTCCCTTCTTTCCATACTCTACTCTTTGAAAACAAGTCACTAAGCATACATACTCAAAGAGTAGGAAGTTTGGCTCTATCTCTTTAAAGAGGAATACCTATGGAAGTTATTTGGAATTCTTCCACAAATGAAATTTGTCAATCTCATTTATTTATTTATTTCAATATTTATTTATATGATAATTGACTCTTAAATATTTATATTTTATTTTGATTTTTTTTCTTGTGATGCTGGGGATTGAACTCAGGAACATTCTACCTCTGAGCTACACCCCCAGCCCTTTTATTTTTTTATTTGGAAACAGGGTCTCACTAAGTTGCTGACAGCCTCACTAAGTTGCTAAGGTTGATCTCAAACCTGCAATACTCCTGCCTCAGCCTGCCATGCACTGGAATTACAGGTTACACCACCACATCCAACTTCTTATATTTTGGATTATAATTCAATAGTATATTATTTATTTTGTTCTCAAATTTCCATGTTTGGCCACTAGAAGCTGGTCCAAATTGGCTTCTCATATTACTTTTTTTTTTTTTTTTTTTTTTTTTT
>PVJS01038433.1:0-19411 GCA_004027185.1 Glis glis
CTGTCATAAACAATGTGTATATGTGAGATTATACCAACATCATTCTCAGTGCTACATGTGGGGGGGAGGCGGGGGGGAAGCGGGGGGAGGGACACCAAGAGCTGTGTGCATGTATGTTAACACCAAACTGATACTCATTGTGAAGTGAGACTACAATGCACCAATAAAAAAAAAAGAAAAAAAAATAAATAAATAAATAATCCACAGCAAATTTTAATAAAACATGTCCCTTTTGATTTTAAATTGTTAAAAAGCCCTCACTCATCCTTTACTTCCCCCTACTTAAAACAAAATTTGGCTTTTAAAAATATATAGTGAGATATCAGGCTTTAAAAAACTTTAATTTAATTTTCTAATGTTTGTTCTCTTACACTCTAAAAGTTAATTCTAATATTCTAAAGCTCTACATCTATTGCCCCTCCCTTTCCCCGCTGGTTAACAAGAATAAAGAAGACAAATTTACAACAAAACATAGCTGTTTACTACAGAAGCCACAGTCTTTCATTTTTGAGTGCATGGATTTTTATAATTTCACCTTAGGATTGCACGTGTATTTCTTTGTTCTGATTTATTTTTGTTTTCTCTAACTAAAGGTTTTCTAGGTCTCTACTTTCTTAGTTTTTTTCCTCCTTCTACTTAACAGCTATTCAAGGATTGGTTCTCTGTTTAATATGTTGAGAAGGGGGATATGCAGTAGTGGTGTCTGGTATGGAGTCTTCCTCAATGCTTGACAAATGGCCACCTAAATCATTTGATTTAGTGCTAGCTTTGACTGGTGTAACCTATCCTAGGCATTCTCTGCTATATAGTCTTCTATGTTTGTGTCCTCTGTTTTTTTTTTTTTTGGTTTATTGCTCACTAGCACAAAACAAATGCCTGTAATAGTTTATGTTTTAATATTTAAAACTTTACATTTGGCACTACATTTAGTAGCCTATCAATAAAAATAAAATGCCTGACAAATTAAAGTTACAACATATTTGTTTTCTGCCTATGTTTATACATGTCTGTATGTATAAGTGTATTGTCTGTCTGTTATATACATAGCACCAAAATTGGTTTTAAAATAAATGAGTACTCATGAACTCAAAAGAATAATAACAATAACAACAAAAATGGATCCAAATACCTTTTAGTTCATGTGACCTAATTTTTTAAAAAGCAGGTTCATTTAAATTTGTTGATGAAAATAAGAGTAAAAGATACTATCAAAATTATTATCATTATTACTTTCCAAGAAGCCTGCCAATCAAAAATAAATCTGTCTAAAAGGTGACAATAGCAATGAAATCAAATGGATGAAATCACTTAGATAACATCTGAATAGAAACAAGGCTTTAAGAGCTCTTATGTTCAGGTCTTATCAATACACAATATTTTTGTAATTTATGGCTGTATAGTACTTGTAATCTAGTGAATAATAGCAATGATACTAAACTTCATTTACTAACACAACTATAAGTAAAAAAATGAGCAGGGACAATGCCCATTCTCACCATTTCTTTTCAATATAGTTCTCAAGAATCTTGTCAGAGCAAAAAGACAAGAGAATAGCAAAGGAATTCAAAAAGGAAAAGAAGAATTAAAATTATTTGAAGAATTAGAATTAAAAGGTTAAAGATAACATGATCCTATATCTAGAAGACCCAAAAAAACTCAACCAGAAGACTACTAGAGCTGTTTAACAAATTCAGCAAAGTAGCAGAATACAAAATCAATAAAAAACAGTACCTTTTCTATATGACAACTATGAATCCACAGATAAAGAAATCCAGAAAACAATTCCATTCATAATAACCTCAAAAACAATAAAATGCCTAGGAATAAACTTAACCAAGGAGGTAAAAGAACTCTACAATGAAAATCATAAAACACTAAAGAAAGAAATTGAAAAAGATCTTAGAAAGATCTCCCTTTTTCATGGATAGGCAGAATATATATTATCAAAATGGCCATTATACCAAAAGTGATCTACAGAGTCAATGTAATCCCTATCAACGTACCAATGTCATTCTTCATAGACCTAAAATATCAGTCCTACATTTCATATGGAGAAACAAAAGACTCAGAATAGCCAAAGCAATTCTCAGCAATAAGAGCCATGCAGGAAGCATCACAATTCCTGACTTAAAATTATACTACAGAGCTATTGTAATAAAAAATAGTATGGTATTGGCACAAAAACAGACACATAGACCAATGGAATAGAAGATACAGAAACAAATTGACACACTTATAGCCAGTTGATTTTCAACAAAGGTGTCACATACACTGGAGAAGACAGCCTTTTCAATAAATGGTGTTGGGGAAACTCGTTATCCATTTGTAGAAAAATGGAATTAAATCCTTATCACTCACCATGCACAAGAGTCAACTCAAGATGAATCAAAGACCTGGAAGTTAGACCAGAGACTATGAAGCTACTAGAAGAGGGGATAGGTTCAACATTCCAACATATAGGCACAGGCAGAAACTTCCTCAACAAGGCCCCCCCAAAGCTCAGGAAATTAAAACAATAATTAATAAGTCATATGGCATTAAACTGAAAAGTTTCTGTACATCAAAGGAAACCATCCACAGTCTAAAGAGAGCCTACAGAATGAAAGAATATATTTGCAGGCTATCCCTCCAACAGAGAACTAATATCTTGAATATACAAAAAACTTAAAAGACTTTACACTAAACAACAAATGACCCAATCAAGAAATGGGCCATTGAATGAAATAGACACTTCAACATGATTTACATTATGATGTGAAACTATAAGGCACCAATAAAAGCAATTTAAAAAAGAAAATGAGCAGGGGAATGAAACACATCACTCTATTTATTTTTATAATAACCACATGAGATAAGTAAATAAATTTATCCCATTTTAAAGACAGGTAAGTGAAGACCCCCAATCATTTTGTGATTTGCTTAAGGTTTCTTAACTACTAAGTGATGGGGAAAAGCTTTGAATATGTACTGCCAGTTTCTTTTCTACTTTTTTCAATTCCTTCCTTCCTTTTTTTTTTCTTTTTATACTGGTGATTGAACCCAGAGGCACTCTACTTCTGAGCAACACCCAGCCCTATATTTTAAAAATTCTTTTAAACTGATTCTCACTACATTGCTGAGGGCCTTTCCAAGTTGTTGAGGCTGGCTTAGAACTTGTTATCCTCCTGTCTCAGCCTCCCAAGTACTGAGATAACAGGCATGTGCCAACATGCCTGGCTTCTTTTCCATTATCAATGAGAGGTCAGATGTCCCAAACTTACAAGAGGTCTTCACAGTTTCTAACGTTCTGCAGCTAATTGAGAAAAAATGTGTAAAACTCATATGCAGAGCAGATTTTTCCCATAGGCTATCAAACTATGGTCTTTGTTTCATGTGGCAAAAAGAGGTGATGGTTGGACAATGCAACCTTAGAAGCAGTTTGGAAGACTCATAATTTGCAACCCGTTCTCTTGTTCACTGATGATATCAACTCCACCAGCATTGCACATCAACCCAGAAGGGATTGAGTTTCAAAATGCCCATGCATTTGGCAGGTACCCCTCCACCCAGTCCCCGCACAGGGAAATATTAGGGGTAAAATAAGGTATAAATGACAGTGCTCAGGCAGTGGGATAAAAGCTGAAAGAAGGAGTCAGGGAGTCTCTGCACAGGTAGAGTCAGCTGTCAGAAGTGTTGGAGAAATGACACCTCAGGGGGCAGTGACATTTCAGCCTGTCCTCATTTATACCTTGAATGAACCTGAGAATCATGAAGGAGCTCTGGGGAACATCTCTACCCAGAGTGTATCCACAGACTGAGACAAGGCTAATGTTTTTTTCTGCAGTAAAACATGGGATTTCAGATGGGCACTAATAGTTTGTTGTCATTGAAAAGAAACACTGGAAAAACACCTTGCCATATCCCTATGTGGCAAGGAATAAAATACAATACAGAGAGTAAAATTATTTGCATGAAAATTAAAATAATTATTTTATTGCTTGAATACCTGAATTTGAATTTGTAAAAAGCATCTGTTTCCAAAGTAGACTTTTAAATAATTTACTCCTAGAGTTTGACACCAAACCCACAGTGATACCCAATCCTAGCTCTGCATGCCTTTGAGGACCTTTTAAAATTGCAAGTTCCCAGGTCCAGCCCTACAGATTCAAATATAACTGGTTTTGGATGGGACTGCATTTCAGTTTACTCTTGAAAGCTCTTTCTATTTTTTTTCTTTTTGGTTGTGGTACTAGGGATTGAACTCAGGGGCATTCTACATCCAAGATATATCCCCCAAGCCCTTTTTATCTTTTTTTTTTTGAAACAGGGTCCCAATAGGTTGCTGAGAGTCTATGTTGTTGAGGCTGTCCTATAACTTGTGATCCTCCTGTCTTAGCCTCCCAAGCACTGGGATTACAGGCATGTGCCACCATGCCCAGTTTCCTATGATTTTTTTTAGAGTCAAGATGGATAAAAGAGCAAATAAGTGCTTCTCAAAATACTTAATGTGGATGTACATTATCAGTGGAAAATGGAGATTTTCATTGAGTTGGCCTATCTAGAACCTGAATTTCTTCATTTGTAAGCAGCTCCCAACTGGTTCTGAGGGTGCTGGTGCATAGATCAGACTATGAGTGGGAAGTCAGAAGCACTACCTTAGGGACAGTAGGAGCGGGAGGAACAGACAACACCTGGCCAGATGGAGCAGGGGGATGTGACATCTGACAGCTGGGACCAATGAGATACAGGCCTTCATACCCATTTTTATTTTTTATAATTTTATTACTGCATTATAGTCTCACTTCATATTGTAGTTCATCGTGATAGTTACATACATGCCATAGTACTTGGTGAAATGTCCCCCTAATCCCTCCCCTCTCATCCCCTACCCCATACAGGATATTGAGATTGACACTGGTATTCTCTCATATGTACATAATGTCAATGGAAGTGATTCCTTCATTGATTCTCCCCTCCCCTCGGCCTTCCCCTAGACCACCTTACTGGAGCCACTTGAGTTTTTCCTCCATTATTTGAAGTTCCTCTGGTATCCTGTTTACTCCCTAGCTTCTGCATATGAGAGAAAACATATGACCCTTTACTTTCTGTGACTGGCTAATCTCACTTAACATGATGTTCCCCAGGTCTATCCATTTTCCTGCAAGTGACATAATTTTGTTCTTCTTGATTGCTGAGTAGAATTCCATTGTGTATATATCCCATCATTTTGTAATCCATTCATCTGTTGATGGACACCTAGGTTGGTTCCATAATTTGGCTATTGTTAATTGTGCTGATATGCACATGGATATGCAAATATTACTAATATTCTGATTTCAGTCCCTTCGGAAAGATACCCAAGTATCTTTGGTATAGTTGGATCATATGATAGATCCATTCCCAATTTTCTGAGGCAGCTCCACACTGATCTCCAGAGTGGCTGTACTACAGAAACATTTTAGTTTAATACCATCCATTTATAAGTTCTTTTTTTAATTTCCTGAGCTTTGGGAGTCTTTTTGAGGAAATTTCTACCTGTGCCTATATGTTGGAGTGTTGTACCTATGCCCTCCTATAGTACTTTCAAAGACTCTGGTCTAATTTCCAGACATCCATTTCAAATTGACTCTTGTGCGGGGTGAAAGGCAGGGATTTAATTTAATTTTTATACAAATGGATAACAAGTTTTCCCAACACCATTTGTTGAAAAGGCTGTCTTTTCTCCAATGTATGTGTTTGGCACATTTGTTGAAAATCAACTGGCTAAAAGTGTGTCAATTTGTTTCTGTATCTTCTATTCTATTCCATTGGTCTATGTGTTTGTTTTTGTGCCAATTTCATACTATTTTTATTACCATATCTCTGTAATATAATTTTAAGTCAGGAATTGTGATGTCTCCTGCATGGTTCTTATTGCTGAGAATTGCTTTGGCTATTCTGGGTCTTTTTTTCTCCATATGAAACTTAGGACTGATTTTTCTATATCTGTGAAGGATGACATTGGTATTTTGATAGGGATTGCATTGACTCTATAGATCACTTTTGGTAGAGTGGCCAGTTTGATATTTATTCTGCCTATCCAAGAGTAAGGGAGATATTTCCATCTTCTAAGATTTTGATTTTCTTTCCTTAGTGTTCTATAATTTTCATTGTAGAAGTCTTTTACCTCCTTAGTTAGGTTTATTGCTATGTATTTTATTGTTTTAATGTTATTCTGAATGGGATTGTTTTCTGGACTTCTTTCTCAGTGGATTCTTAGTTGACATATAGGATAGCTACTAATTTTTTTTATTGATTTTGTATCCCGCTATTTTGCTGAATGTATTAATCAGTTCTAGAAGTTTTTTGGTTTAGTTTTTTGGGTCTTCTAAATGTAAGACCATGTGTTTTGCAAATAGTAATAATTTCAGTTCTTCTTTTCCTACTTGAATTACTACTTGGCCAAAGTCTTGTATACTATATTGAATAGAAGTTCTGGCAAGAATCTCGAGTATTACATTGAGCAGGAGTGTTGATAGTGGTCATTTTTGTCTTGTTCCTAATTTTAAAAGGAATTCCTGCAAATTTTCCCGCATTCAATATGATGTTGGCTTTGGGATAATTGTATATTGCCTTAATGATGTTGAGGTAAGTTCCTTCTATCCTGATTTTTGGCAATGATTTTAATATAAATGGGTGTTGGATTTTTGCCCAATGCTTATTCAGCATCTATTGAGATGATCATGTGACTTTTTGTGTGTGTGTGGTACCAGGGATTGAACCCAGGAACACTCTACCTCCAAGTTACATGCCCAGCCCTAATTTTTATTCTTTTATTTTGAAACAGGGTCTCACTAAGTTGTGGAGGGCCTCCTTAAATAGCTGAGGCTGACCACAAACCTGCAATCCTTCAGTCTCAGCCTCCCAAGTACTTGGATTACAAGCGTGCACCATCATGCCCGACTATCATGTGATTTTTGTCCTTTGTTTTATTTATGCAGTGAATAGCATGCATTTATTTGCATATGTTGAGCCAGCCTTGCATCCCTGAAATGAAACTGCCTGGAATCCCTGAAACTGATGGATCCCTGGAATGAAACAACTTTGCATCCCTGGAATGATACTGGCCTTGTAGAAGGAGTTTGGAAGAATTCTCTTTTGATTTCATGGAATAACTTGTGAAATATTTGGTTAAGTTCTTCTGTAAAGGTTTTGTAGAATTCTGCTGGGCTTTTCTTTGATGGAAGGCTTTTTACTGATGTTTCTATCTTGTTGCTTGCTATTGGTCAGTTTAGGTTTTCTATATCCTCTTGGTTCACTTTAGGTAGGTTCTATGTGTCTAGAAATCTGTTGATTTCTTCTATGTTTTCCAGTTTACTGCAGTATAAATTTCAAAATAGTTTCTGATGATCCTATGGATTTCCCCACTGTCTGCTGTGATGTCTCCTTTTTCACTTCTTATTTTAATAATTTGGCTTGTTTTTTGTTGTTGTTAAATTGGCTAAGGGTTCATCAATCTTTTTAATCTTCACAAAGAATCAGCTTTTTGTTTTGTTAATCTTTTGTATTTTGTTGTTGTTGTTCTCTATTTCATTGATTTCTGCTCTGATTTTAATGATCTCCTGTCTTCTAATGGTTTTGGGACTAGTCTGTATCTGTTTTTCAAGGTCCTTTAGGTGTGTCATTGGTTGTTTATTTGGTGACTTTTGTTTTTCCTATATGGGCATTCAGTGATAGGAATTTTCCTCTTAAAATTGAATTCAAAGTGCCCAATAGATTTTGGTATTTTGTATTTCTATTTTCATTTATTTCTAGGATTTTTTATTTTCCCCTTATTTCTTCTATGATCCAGTCCTCATTCAAAAGTGTATAATTCAGTCTCCATGTATTTCTGTAATTTCTTTTGGTCTTCCTATTGTTGAATTCTACTTTCATTCCATTGTGATCTGAAAATATACAAGGAAATAGATTACAGTTTAAAATTAATACTTAATACTTGCTTTGTGGCCCAAAATGTGGTCTATTTTGGAGAAGGCTCCATGAGAAGCTGAGAAGAATGAATATTAAGCTGCTGTTGGTTGAAATATTCTGTATATGTCTATTAGGTCCAATTGGTTTATAGTGTTCTTTAGGTCTGAAGAGTCTTTCCTCAACTTTTGTCTGGAAGAATGATGTAGTTGTTGAGGAGCATGCTGAAGTCTCTCAGTATTATTACATTTGGATATATTTGAGACCTAATGTCCCAAAGCTTGTTTTATGAAAGTGGGTACACCCACATTTGGGGCATAAATGTTTAATATCATTATATCTCCTTGTTGGACTGTTACTTTTCTTAGTAAGAAGCATCCTGCTTTGTTTCTTCTCATAAATTTTTGATTAAAGTCTGCTTTGTCCGATATGAGTGTTGCTCCCCTTGTTTGTTTTCAGTCTCCATTTGCATGGTATACTTTTCTCCATCATTTCACTTTTAGCCTATGGATATCTTTGCCATTAAGGTGAGTTTCTTCAAAGCAGCAAATAGTTGGAATATATAATTTCATCCACATTGCCTGTCTATGCCTTATAATTGGAAAGTTTAGACTTTGAATTTCAATGTTATTGACAGATGATTTGTTTCCTGTCATTTTGAGTTATGTTTTCTGCTTTATAGAGTGCTATTTCTCCTTTTAATTTACTTTAATAACAACTTTGCATACCATTGCATTGTTATTTTGCTTACTAAAGTGGTTTACAAATTCTAAAATATTAAATATAATTCTTTACTGAACTACTTCTGTAGTATATAACTCTGAGTTGTTTATTCTCTTCTATATATTTCTATTCATTTGTTACCTCTAAAAATCATTTTATGTTCTTTCTTTTTAAAATTTGTCTCTTCAAATCTAGACCTGGGAGTAGAACCCCATTTTGTATGTCCTCAACTAAATAAAATTGATAGAGTGCACAATCTGATTGCTTATAATGAATGGCTCAAAACAACGCAAAAAACTTTCAAAGTCTATTAAGAAAGTTCACATCTTGTGAATTTATGTATATCTGATCTAACAGTTAATATAATAAAAGCATCTTGATCCATTTTATATAACTACATTAGCCCATTGTATTGAGTTATGTACATAAGGAATTTATAGCAATTTTTAAATTCACAGCATGTAAAACAATAATGTAATCAGATTGTTGAAATGAACATGTTATGTTCATTTGTTGAAATGAACATGTTATGTCAGTTCATTTCATGAACTGAACATGAAAGACAAAAAGACTTTTAGCATGAAATATTTTATTGATGGAAACCACAACAATGCATAGAACATTTTCTTTAACATCAAATGAAAAATCCAAATAGTAATATTGATTTCTTATATTCTAATAATCAGGGGAGTCAGAAGAGGCATAAGTGAAAATATCAAGTGTACATGTGAACATTAAATGAGATGTTCACAGTACCTTCATACCAGCAATATTCTGAGACAGTTCTTCTGGTACGACCAACGTGGTAACAGTATTCACTCAATGAAGAAATGCGCTGTCTCTTTTTTCATGAATGAGTATCCAAGCCTGAGTGTTGCAGGCCTTTTTAGTCATCAGCTTTGGGGTCACCTCGGTCCAGTTTGGGAGGGGCACAAACTGCCCACCCAACTGGAGATTTCTGCATGCAGACAAATCTCCAAGGGCCAAATAAGACCAATAAGCAAAGACTCTGACAATTTCTTTGTTATCCTTTCCTTCCCTGATTCATCTATGACTACCTTGATGTTTTTCCTTGACTCACCCCATGACTGCTTTGCTGTTTCCTGTGATTAATATGTTTTGGTTATAACTCTCAATAAAAGTGGTACACTGATGGAAGGAAGGTGAGAGAGAAGACATAGCATCTCTTCTCCCCAGCCTCTTCAGATCTTGTCATGTTGACTCTGTTGTCATTCATGTGAGAGACTTCTCATCAATCTATCAACATCAACACCATCTGCTACATCCAAGTGCTCTAATTATGAAGGACCATTGTCTTACATTTCACCTTGTCTATTAGGAACAAGTTTCTTAAACTCTTCAAAACCAGGATTTGAATTCTTTACTGTAGGTTGATATTGTTGTGCATCTAGGAATGACGGCTGTCTCTCAGACTGTGTGGCCTTCAGCTCCTGTGGCAAATTAGTGCATTCCATCCTATTTAAGGGGTCTGCATCTTTGTTGAAGAAGGATGGCATGATTTCTTTTAAGTTAAAAATAATGAGAAAATATTCATATCAAAGAACATCAATCAGAAAACTACAAATGTTAGCATAAAAAGAAAAGCCATGCCTCAACATAGCTGAACATTGAAATGGAAGCACCAAATATCTTATATCTACACTTCTAAGTGGGCAGCATAAAGTAGTATAATCTTCAGAAGGTTCTGCTTTGCTCAAATTGGCACTCTGTCACCTCTCTTTATCATGCCCCATTGCTCTTATCATAGTACTTTTCACTCTTTGATGCTGATCTCTCATCATTTTGTGGTCAGGTTTGTCATTGAAAACACTCATTTTGACTACAGATAGATATTTTTTCACCTTGGGTAATTTTCTTCTGTGCTCAGAAATCTCCAAGTTATGACAGTAGCCCTTGAAAAGGATGTTAATTATTTTAACTTAAATGTTTTGTGGTGGCAAGTGACTATTTCCAAATAAAACTTAAAGGGCAGAATTTCCAACAGCCCTGTTTAATCAGCAGGGAAATAAAGATCTAACATGCCTAGAAAGTTGACTTAAAATCTGCTCTTCCCCAGAGTATTTACGCCAAGTTAACAGTCTTTTATAGTAAAGACAGAAATTGGTAAACCTTCTTTCATCCTTACCCACTCCCTTCCCAGCCCATACCAGTCACTATTCTGCATTCAGATAGACTTTTTTAAACCTTTCATACATGAGAGAGAACATGTGGTATTTGTCTTTCTGTGTATCATTTCCCTAAGGTTCTGTCCTTCAAATTCTATCTGGTTAGTACAAATGACATGAATTCATTCTTCTTTATGTGGACCAGAACTGTCATCCAAACCTCAGAATCATGATGCCATGAGTCCTTATCAGTGGGATATCAGTTCTGGTTGCTTTTGTTCATGGTTATGATTATCTGTTCTGTGCCAAATCACCTTCCTACTTTGATTCAAGTAGCTTCCAGAGGAACAAGTTAACACATCAAAATCAACTGCCAGTGAAAGCATCGAAGGCATCGCATGCTGACCTTGGTCTTTGGAATGGAGGTGGGGGTTCAGATCTTCAAAACCAGCCAAGAGCTGACCCTTGTCAGCTATTCTTAGTCTGTCTACCATAGGAGGCATTTGAGTCAGCTCCCTCCTTCATGAAGACTGCTCTTTCTTATCTCCCTTCTTAGTGTCTAGATCTTTCTCATTCTCCTTCCTCTCAACCATAATGGGCTTTCTGGTATACCTGGAACCCAAGAACTGCTCCAGTCTTCTTAAGCCACAAGACTGACCCAAAGCTGCCAGTAGAAAAATCAGTGGAGATGCTAAGCAGTCAGCCTTGAGGAAAATACTATATAATAAAAATAATACTATATAATAAAAAATAAAATTAATATTTTAGTTTTTTAAAAGGCTATAAAGGCATGGGTTAGAAGAGAATGGGGAAGGGGCAGATTCAGATGTAAAAATTATCTACAACCAATGTAATCTAAATATGAACTGAAATTGGCAGTATATTTTGTAGATTCCAACTAATTTAATATATGAAAGTTCTAATGTGATATTCTAGAAACACTAGTGAGAACCTAGATATCTTTTCTTTTCCACCATTCCAGGAAAGGAATCAATCCTTACTGAGAAAATATTGTTAAGCAAACCCTGTTACTTAGGCATTGTGGTGTCTCTCAGCCTTGGGCTGTGTCTGTTCTGTAAGAAGGTTAGAAATGGCCTCGTGGATGCCCATAGGAGATTTTAGGAGTAGTGTGTATACCACCAACTGTGTAATTTGCAGAAAGTGGTTTCTAAAATTCTAAAAAGAATTTTTTTTTGATGTTGCAAACACACAGACTATTAGTGATACTTGAAACTTCCAGGAGCATTTGCAATACAAGTTCTCAATGCCATTCCTCTTTAACCCACTTTATTTATTTATTCATTAATTCATTAATCCATTCTTTCTTTATTTATTTATTCATTTAATTATGGTACTGGGAAATCAACACAGGGGCATTCTACCTCTGAACCACAATTCTAGCCCTATTTTATTTTTTATTTTGCAGAGTCTCTTTAAGTTGCTGAGACTTGTGGATTAAAGGTGGCAGAATAGAGGGATACAGCATGTTTCAGGTGCTCTGCAACTTGGAACTCAACCAGAGGGAAGACTACTTCTTGACAAGGGGAGAAAAGTAGCCAAAACTCAACAGAACAACAACAGTCAAAATGCGGCGGTGACATTGGAGGCAGAAGAGAGAGCAGAGGACTGTAAAGAGCTCCATGGGTCTCATCTGGTGAGTGGAAAGTGGTGACAGCACCATCTTGGCCACTGCACACCGGGGCTGGCAGCTATGAGGACTGCAGCTCACAGAGACCAACTCCAGCAAGGAAGCACCAGAATCTTCTTGAGCCAGCGACTACAGACCATCATCAAAAGCAGTTGACTTTTCTCTCCACACTTGACAAAGACCAAACTACACAGATAGCCCAGCTAGATCCTGCAGCTGCAGCTGAACCCCTCTCTACCTGCAGCAACACAAGTGGCACTCGTCAAGACCGTGAGGTAACAAGCCATCCCAGTGGGAGACTGCCCTGTATGGCCACAGGGACTTGCGTGGCAACAAACAGACTCGCAGGGTCTGTGCATTAGCAAATCACCCCTGCAGAGGTAGGGTTGTGGGCTACAGTTGGACACAGCAGAAACATGAATTAGCAGACAGCCCCTAGGCACATTCTGGCAGGAGGGAACTAGAGGAGGCATTTCATTGCACCTTTCAAGGTCTCCAGGGATCACCATAGGACAGTCAGCCATGGTGTCTGTGGGGTGAAATAACTCAGTCTACAGAGTTGCAGGCTCAGAAAGCTATAAACTCACACCTGGCCATGTTTGGGTGCTACAAGCATCAAAGCCAGAGGCCAATAAGGGCTCACTTTATCACAGCCACCCAGAGCAGCAGTGGTGACCCTAGGACTAAATAACTGAGCAACCCAAGCCCCAGGCTTAGAAGTATACAATTTCTCCCTGCCAGACTTGGGCCCTGAAAGCAGGAAGGCCAGGGCCAGCAGGGGTTCACGTGATCACAGCTTTAGGCTGTGAACTTAACACTCTCTCCACCAGCAGAGTATGTTCCTGCTTGCATGCATGCCAGTGACTGACAGTGTTCCATGTGATCATAACCAACAGATCAGGAGCAATGTCCCCGGGCCATCAAAGCTCAGCAAGCCAGGCCACAAGCTGGGAACATAGCAATCATTTGCCATGCTGAGCTTAGACCCACTGGCCACAGAGGCTGGAGGTCAGCGCTCTGCGGTTTCACAGGTTCACAATCAGTAGAGCCATGATGGTGTCTAAATTCCAACCAGCAGGCTGCAGGCTCTGAACATAACATCACAGTTTCTGGCCCTACAGAGTTTGGGCCTGGAGAGCACAGCAGCCTGCAGCCAATCAGAGACTCCAGTTTGCCTGCACTAAGAACTATATCTAATTAAAGAAGCTTTGGGGGACAAACTCAAACATTTGATTATATGAGACAGATTTATAGAGGTAAATATATACCCCCAGCAAATATATACCCCATAATAGACCTTATTATAAAGGGATAACAAATACACATGGACTCACACACAGTGAGGAAGAAGATGCTAAGATGACAAAAATACAAACCTGAGAACTCTGAAAACATGAGAATGAAGAACATCAAGGAAACAATAAACTTCCACAACTCAACAAGGGATATCACCAATTCTAATCTGCAGGAAATACCAGAAGGAGAATTCAAAATTTTGATTTTCAATGATTGCAGGCCTCAAAGAAAGTGTAGAGGGAATGAAAGAGCATATCACTAGAGAAATTGAGGCCCTAAGTAAGAACCAAAAATTTTCTTTTAGCGAAATGAAGGAGTCAATAAATGACTTAAAGACTGCAATAGAAACCACATCTGTCAGGCTAGATCACATGGAAAACCCAGTATCACTCTTGAAAGACAGTTCATTCAAAACTGAAAATGCAGTCAGCAATATAGGGAAGACAATACAACACGACCTGAACATCCAAGAAATATGGGGTAATATGCAACGACCTAACTTACAGATAATAGGCATTGGAGAAGGTCTAGAGGCATGAACCAAGAATATCAGAAACCTCTTCACAGAAATAACATCAGATAATTTCCCAAATATAGAAAAAGACTTGGACACTTATGTACAGGAGACATTCAGAACACCAATAAGAAAAGATCAAAAAAGGACTTCCCCACGCCACATAATAAAATGACTAACATAGAGGCCAAGGAAAGATTCTTAAAGCATTGAGAACAAAAGAACAAGTGATATCCCGGGGCAAAACAGTAAGAATCACTCCAGACTTTTCAACCCCAGTCATGAAAGCCAGGAGGGGCTGGTATGATGTACTCTAGAACCTGGAAGAAAACAACTTCCAACCAAGATTGCCATATCCAGCAAAGATATCATTCAAAATTGATGGATAAATAAAAATGGTCCAAGACAAGCAGAAACTAAAAGAATTCATGACTAACAAGTCAGCGCTAGAGGAAATATTGAAAGAAATAAAACACAAAGAAAAAAAACGAAGCAAATACCAGAACCAGAGGAGGGGAGAACTCCATCAAATGGACAACTAAGCAAAGGAGAAATAACAGTATATCAAAGAAAAATAGAACTCAAAATGACAGGAAACAAAAATCATATCTCAATAAAACACTGAATGTCAAAGGCATAGACTAGCAATGTGGATTAAAGAACATAATCTTGCAAGAAACACATCTGCTTGCAAGAAACTTACCTTATGGCTGAAGATATCCTTACACTGAAAGTGAAAGCATGGAAAAATATATACCATGCAAATGGAAACCAAAAACAAGCAGGGGTAGCAAAGTTCATATCCAACAAAGCAGACTTTAAGCTAAAACATATCAGAAGAGACAAAACGGGTCACTTCTTATTAATAAAAGGAACAATCCATCAAGAAGATATAATGTTAGTAAACATTTTTGCTAAGACTGGCCTTGAATCTGCAATCCTCCTGTCTTAGCCTCCAAAGTACTGGGATTAAAGGTGTACACCACCACGCCCGACTCTATTCACTTTAACATCACATTAGATCTACCTCATCCTGCCCCCATGTTTAGAAGAGTAAACTCTCACTTCCTTTTTAAGAAAAAGTGGGTTATCTGATTCAAGAAATCAAAAAGCAACTTTTGAAAACTCAAAGCAAGTAACTCCTCTCTTCACAATGGGTTTTTCCAGGGCTATTCATTCTGCTGTGATACAACATGGATTCTGGAGGCTTCCTGTTTAGCATGGTGTCTCTCCAGGGAAAGGTTAAAGGGTGCCTTTGTTTCCCATAATCACCATCACCTCTGGTTTCTCAGTTCTAAATAGTAAGGAAAAAATAAAGTGTCAGTACAGTTATTACTTTCCAACCTTGCCACCTTAGCCACTCTGTCAGGAAGAACCTGAATACCCCTCCACACAGCCAAATTAATAAATGGGCAAATGAACTAAACAGATGTTTCTTGAAAGAAAACAAAAACAAAAACAAATGGCCAAACAATATAAGAAAAATGCTCAACATAATTAGCAATAAGGGAATGAAAATCAAACCAACACTGAGATTTCATCTCCCCTCAGCTAGAAGGGCAATCATCTTGGATACACATAATAACTGCTGGTGAGGATGCAGAGAAAAAGGAACACTTATACACCACTGGTGGGATCGTAAGTTAGTACAACCACTATGGAAATCTGTATTGAAAATCCTCAGAGACTAGGAATGGAATCACCGTACGACCCAGCTATACCACTCCTTGATATCCCTTCAATAGATAGAAAGTCAGGATACTATGGTGATACACGCATACCCATGTTTATAAGCAGCACAGTTCACCACAGTAAGTTATGGAACTAGCCTAGGTATCTATCATAAGAATATCTTTTAATTAACTGTGAAACAACTACTCATCCCCTTATTAAGCATTAGTTCCTCTTAACCTTCCTCCCACTAGGCAAAAAATGCAGAGAATCTGCTAGAAAACTTTTATCCAAGCTGACTAAGCCACCGGCAACATCCTGGTGGGGAACAATCTAACTTCCCACATATGAGGATGAGCTTAGACTTGTGACAAATGTTAGAAATGTAGTTCTACAATGGAAGTATAGACTCCTGATTATAGATAGAGTTAAGACAAAGGTCTGAGCTAGGCAGACCTTTGCCTGAGCCAGTATTTGGGAGGCTGAGCAAGGAGGATTTCAGGTTCAGGCCAGCATTGGCAACTTAGCTAAGATTCTCAACAACTTAGTGAGACCTTGTTTCAAAGTACAAATATAAAATAAGAAGGGCTCAGGGTATAGCTCAGGGGTAAAATGCTCCTGAGTTCAATCCCCAGTACCAAAAAAAGAGACAAAAGTTTGGGAAATGAACAACTATATAATATTTTTCTTGAAATTTCGTATATAACAGACTTATAATAATTTTTATGCAAATAGAGACTACTCATTTCTCCTTTATGCAACACCTGGCTTCCTATAGGACCCATCATTTTACCTAGAATGGCAACAGGTTGATGCTGAGTATAACAGAGTGCCTTGAAGTATAGCTCAACAGTTGGTAAGATTCTAAGAAATATACTGAACATTCTACCAAAATAAGACTAGAGTCCATGAACCCAAGACCCTTGGTCAGTCACTTTATCATTTGCAAGTAAATATCATTACATGGGTTTCTGAAGGGCTGCAAGTGCTTATGGACTACTACACTCATATGTGTCAGAATCAGAGACCAGGGTGGCTAGAGTGGTGGTGCATGCCTATAATCCTAGTATTGGGGAGACTTAATCAGGAGGATGGCAGGTTTGAGGACAGCTTCAGAAGTAGCGAGGCTCTCAGTAACCTAGCAAGATTATGTTTTAAAACAAAAAACAAAAAGTTCTGGGGGTGTAGCTCTGAGATAGAATGCCCTCTGGGTTCAATCCTCAGTACCTAAAAAATTTATAAACACTTATTCTACACTCCATTTTTACTTGGCTAATATGTAAGCGATAGTCATTGAGTTACAAAAGACCCTAGAAAATCCCAGCAGCTAATCATCTTAAACACCTACTGGGGACCTGGTTTACACACTGGAGCTGGACATAAGGGCCAGACCACAGATGGGTGGAGGCTACACACCTCCACTGCATTCCTTTGTCTTTGTCTACCTGTGTTTCCAAATCTAATGGAACAGTTTGGTGGAGGAGGGCTTGAAGTCAAGACCTGAGATGCACCCGTGTTAAACTATTCCCCTTCCTTCTAACTGCAATCCAAGCTTCTCTCCTTCCATATCTTTCATAGGAAACTCTCCAAATACCACAACCCCAATTTCCACTATGAAAGGAGGGCACACAGAGCTACCAAAGACTGCTATTCTCTTTCATCTGTTTTTTTTTTTTTACTTCTAACAGATTATATTTAAAGTAAGGCAAAGAAGAGACAGAAAAAAACTTGAATTTTAACATTGGTTAAGCCTTAAAAACATTAGTGTGCTAATTTCAAACACAAAGAGAAGAGTTTTGGGATTTTTGAGTGTGTGTGTGTGTGTGTGTGTGTGTGTGTGTGTGTGTGTGGTTTTTGTTTGTTTTGTTTTTGTTTTTTTAAGTTTTAAAAACAAGCCAGTAACCTTCCTGTAAGTTTGAATGCAGGCTGCAGACCCTGATCACTTCCCACCTCTCAAGACTCACACATGTGTCACACTGGGTCATTCTCCTCAGACACTGTCTCCTAAGTACCATGTTATCTGGAATTTCCCCACCTTGAGTGGGGAGGGAGGAAGGGGAAGACCCAGTGGTAGGAAAGATTCTGTTCTAGAGTTAGCAGTAACTCAAAATCTAATAGCATATATACACACACTCTTTCTTTCTTTCTTTTTCTTTCTTTCTTTCGTTCTTTCTTTCCTTCTTTCTTTCTCTCTTTCTCTCCCTCCCTCCCTCTCTCCCTTTCTTTCTTTCTTTCTTTCTTTCTTTCTTTCTTTCTTTCTTTCTTTCTTTCTTTTTCTGCCTCCTGGTGATCTAACAATGATATCCTTCTCTAGAAATCAGGATGTATGCGGCCCTACAAAGGTAAATACACCGGCACTGAGAGCAACAGATAGCATTGTTTCTAACTCCCCTGCTGGGGCTTCTGACCATTGTAACCTATGGTCCCTGAATATGAATAGCGGTAATCACAGGCAACCAGAGTCTTGTTGTTGTTTGTTGTTTACTTGCAGCCCCAAGGTTCACACAATCCTGAACTAAAAATTTCCAAGTGGTCTCTCCACTGGGTAGAATGAAATTATTCCTTCCTAGAGCAGAAATCATGAAAATGACACATTTTTAATACTATACCCACAGCAGTGTCTCACTTACTATCTTAGAAGAATAATACAGTGAATAGGTAATGGTAACATTTGCCTCCTTTCAGTTCTGAGGCCAGAACATCACATTCTTCAATTTTTACACATTTTTAAAAATACCTTTTTTGTGCATTGTAATTATACAATATAGTACAATTCAAAGTGGTAAAAAGATACATGCACACATCATTTGTGTATTTCCCCACACATCCCACCCTGCTTCCCCTCCTCCCTCCCCAAACATGTTAGTGAGATTGGTAGTGATACCTTCATGTATGGATATAACATTAATTGAATCCTTCCTCTAGCCTCCGTTTTCCTCTTTCCACTTCTCTTCCCCAGTCCCCTTCCACTATCCTACTGGTCTTTCTTCTCATTTATCTGAAGTCCCTTTTGTGGGCACTGTGAAATCTGGCCATAAGGTCTGCTGGTGGAGACCAAGAACAAAGAAACTTAAAGAAATGGCATGAAAGCAGGGAGAAACACCCCCAACCATCCCTCTGCCCCCAGCCTACAGATTTATCAACTCTGGCCCAGTGTCAAGCCTACCAATCAGGAATACATGACTGCTTCTGCTCTCCCTCCCTTCCTAATCCACATAAAAAGTCCCAAATCTGTAAGGAAGCGGGCTTCTGACTCTCATGGGTTCTTTCCCAGGTCAGTTGCTCCCTCACAGGTTTTATTCCTGAATAAAGCCTGTTCCTTGCTGTGGAGCTATGTCCCTTTTGTCCCTATAATTTCTTTTTTTTTTTTTTTTTGCGGTACCGGGGATTGAACGCAGGGGTGTTCTACCTCCGCGCTACGCCCCCCGGCCCTATTTTTTTATGCTTTATTTTTGAAACCGGGTCTCATGAAGTTGCAGAGGGCCTCACTAGGTAGAGAGAGAGAGA
>PVJS01038434.1:0-19408 GCA_004027185.1 Glis glis
AGCCTCAGCTCTCTCTCTCTCCCTCTCTCTCTCTCTCTCTCTACCTAGTGAGGCCCTCTACAGCTTCGTGAGACCCAGTTTCAAAATAAAGTATAAAAAAATAGGGCCGGGGGTATAGTGCGGAGGTAGAATGCCCCTGGGTTCCATCCCCAGTACCGCAAAAAAAAAAAAAAATAAGCATAACAATTTACTTCATATTTATCTTAGATATTAAGATTAAGTACCAAAGGAATAGAAATAGATTACATCTCTTCTAATTCATTAGAGGAAGGCAAAAAGAAGAAAGACGCATAAATGAAATAGACAAACATAAAACAATCATTCTAAAAATAAATCCAACCCAAGAATACCAATAATTTCAATAAGTATATATACATTAACTATACTAATTAAAAGCTGAGATTTTTTTCAAATGAGATAAAGGTAGAATCTGGCTGTTTATTATCATCTACAAGTGTCACAAATAAAATATGATGTAAAATACTGTCTGTAAATAATGCAAAAATATATAGCAGTTAAATACTAATCAAAGAGGATATATAGATACTTTAGTATTAAAAAAAGTCATTAAACAAATGCATTATTGCAGTTACAAAAGGTTTAAATGTTTTAATTTAGCAGAAGATATAGCAACCCAATTTGAATAGACCTAATAATACTAATATCATATAAAGAAAAATTTCACTATCCTAGTGGGATATTTTAACACATCTAAGTAACCAATAGATCAGGAAGACCAAAAATTATATAGAAAAAATAAAATTTGATAGGATACAGAAGATTTGAATAATAAAAATTATTTGTAGAATTCTGCACTTATCAATTAGAATATAAATTCTTCTTACTGTATACACATTATAAAAATTGACCACATATTGGGCTATCAAGTAAATCACAATATCAGAAAACAATTATGAATATATCAGTATTATATTGTCTTGAAGTTATATAGTGTTATAGATTTGAAGCAAAAAAGAATCTAAATAATTGAAATATTAAAGAAAGAAAACTATAATGTAGACTAGAGAATGTTAAGAAGTAATTGGTAATGAAATTATTGTGTATCAAAACTTGTTAGATACAGTTGAACTGTGTGAAAGGGAAGTTTGTAGCCTTAACTGCTTGCATTAAAAATAGCATTAGGCCAGGTGTGGTGGTGCATGCTTGTAATCCCAGTACTTGGGAGACTGAGACAGGAGGATCACAGGTTGGTGGCCAGTCTCAGCTACTTAGTGAGGCCCTCCGCAACTTAGTGAGACTCTGTTTCCAAATAAAAAATTAAAAAATAGGGCTGAGGGTTTACCTCAGAGGTAGAATACCCCTAAGTTCACACACACACACACACACACACACACACACACACACAAGAACAAAACAAAACAAAAAACATCTGAATAGTGAAAAGCTAATGGCATATGTAAAGAATTTGAAAAAAGTAAAATATAAATAAACCCAAATAAAGTAAGAAGGAAATAAGAATCAGGCATTTATAAACTAGAAGAAAAGTTAAGCTAAAAAGGGTCAACAAAGCAAACCATTCATTTACTGAAAAAACAAATTAATTAAGCACAACTGGCTAGTTTGATTGGGTCAAAGCAATTTGCAATATTTGCAATGAAAAATGAGTGATGTGTGCATGTATGCTTCTATCTCCCTGAAACTCATCAAGATGTATGATTGCAATGAACCAATTAAAAAAAAGATCCATTCCCCTCCCCCGAAAAAATGAAAAAGAAAAATAGGGACTAGAGATCTGGGTGTGGCGGCACATACCTTTAATCCTAGACTTCGGAGGCTGAGACAGGAGGATCATAGGTTTGAAGCCAGCCTCAGCAACTTAGTGAGACCCTGGTTCAAAATAAAAAAATAAAATAGGGGCGGGTTGTAGCTCAAAGGTAGAATGCTCCTGGGTTCAATCCCCAGTACCATATCAAAGGGCGAGGCAAGAAAAGAAAAATAGGGAACAGAAAAATATACAGAATATATTATAAAATATGGAACCAAAAGCTTAATGTTGAAAATTTGAAAACTTAGAATAAATGTAATTTTCTAGAAGGATAAAATGTGTCAAAATTGACTTGGGAAGAAATAAATTTTTTTTTTTTTTTTTGGTTTTGCGATACTGGGGATTGGCCCAGGGGCGTTCTACCTCCGCGCTACACACCTGGCCCTATTTTTTTTATACTTTATTTTGAAACCGGGTCTCACGAAGTTGCGGAGGGCCTCACTAGGTAGAGAGAGAGAGAGAGAGAGAGAGAGAATGAGAGAGACAGAGCTGAGGCTGGCCGCGAACCCAGATCCTCCGGTCTCTGCCTCCCAAAGTACTGGGATTACAAGCATGCGTCACCACGCCTGGCAGAAATAAAAATTTAAAAAAATATATATCATTAAATAAAATAGAATCAATGGTTGACAGTATTGTGGGATGTCATGCATCACTTTCTTGGTTGCTCAGAGCTTCAAGCTTTTTCACAGAGCACTGGAGCCAAAAGTGGAGGTGGCACCCTACATGACTGATTCATTTACTTCGCTTGGGATAAGAGAAGTAGCCTATATTCCAGAGAAATCAGTGAGGAGATTTTACCTCATACTAGTGGGGAAAGCATAATTTAAATTTTATACTACAGGATTAAATTTAACCTGTTCTCTTGAGAGAAGATTTGTCAATGCTGCTCTGTTGCTTTTCTGGTACCTTGTCAAGGCAGTGTAGGTGTTAAGCGCCGTAGCACATGCATGTTTTCTATATAGACTTTGATACCTTATAGGAACCATAAACTGGAAAAATAGTCTAATTCTTCTGATGCCATATGAAATTTTTTCCTAGCCAGGCTGCAGTTGACCCTGACCTCTTCTCCAAAGGGTAGAATTATATCCAGCATGAGGAGCAGAACAGAGAGTCAACATTCAAGTGTACAGGTGATGTGCAATTCTTCTTTGATGGGTTTGTTAATAATTTAACCCATTTACTCCTGGGTTTATTATTTCTTAATACTTTACAGGACAGTTTACCCTGGACATATTGACCTTTGCTCTGTTTGCTATATTGACAATGTTTATTTAAGTCTACCATTTGTAAACATTTGCCATAACATAAAAACATATCAAGTATATCAAAGTTTTCCCCTTTATGGGTTTGGAATTTCTGTTTCACAAAGATCTTCTTCACTCCAAGGAAGGAGAATATGCTGACACAGATTGATGTCAAGATGTCTTAATGGGCATCGGGTATTTTGGCAGGCTCTTGGGCAGCATGTATGTAGGCAGGGGTTGATTTACTGTACTTGCCAAATCACAATGTGTATACTGCAAGGTACTCAAACTAAAACTAGCCACGCTCTAGCCATCTTGGTGAATTTAGTGTCCACAGGGCACTTCTGACTCTCACTTTACATCATAGATTTATGAGCAGAAGTTGAGAGAGTAATTCTGCATTTCTAGCTTTGCCTTTTGGTCATGTTTTAAACACAATGAAGTTGAAAGATAGTTTTTGAAGTATTTCTTTTTTAAAAATATACTTTTATTGGTGCATTGTAATTCTATATCATAATGAGGTTCAGAGTGATAGAAACACACACGCACACAACACTTGGTGTGTTTCCTTCAGATCCCGCCCTGCTCCCTCTCCTCCCCGTACATATTACTGAGATTGGTATTAATAATTTTATGTATGTACATAGCATTATTTGAACTGTTTCCTTCATCAAGTCTCCAATCCCCCGCCCTCCAAGCACACACACTTCTCTCTACTGGTCTCTCTCCTAATTTATCTGAAGTCCCTTTTGTTTCTCATTTTCTTTCTAGCTTCCAGATAGGAGAGAAAACATATGGCCCTTTTCTTTCTGAGACAAGCTAATCCCACTTTGGCATAATATTCTCTAGTTTCATCCGTTTTCCTGCAAACGGCATTATTTTGTTCTTCTTTAGGATTGAGCAGAATTCCATTGTGTGTATATACCACATTTTCTTTATCCTTTCATCTTTTGACAGACATTTAGGCTGGCTCCATAATTTGGCTACTATGAATTGTGCTGCTATAAACATGGATATGCATGTATTTCTATTCCTTTGGAAAGATACCCAAGAATGGTATAGCTGGGTCATATGGTGGTTCCATTCCTCATCTTCTGAGGAACCTCCAAACTGACCTCCATAGCAGTAGCAGCTGTACTAATTTACTATCCTACCAACAATGTATAAGGGTTCCTATTTCCACACATCCTCACTAGCATTTATTATTGTTTGTATTCTTGAAGTATACTTGAAGAATTACCTTAAATTACAGACATTTTCATTTTGGTTTAAACTTTACAAAACTGCATGCTCATTTTCTTTTTAAATATTTTCCAGGAATCTATATGTTCAATCTACTTGTTCCTTATTGCTATAATTGCTAAAATATGATTGGCAATAACCCCTAACAAGTGATTTTCAAGACTTTGAAATGTTAATAGTTGAGTGATATTAAAGAAAAGATTAGTGGAATGAAATACATAAGATCTCTTTTCATTTTATCTTTATTTATAGAGACCTTGAAATATGTGACTTTGTAAAATCTGTCTGATTTTATCTAAGCATATAGCAGGTGGCCTCCATAGAACAGGCATGTATTGAATGCTTATTGGCTGATTGATCTGACAAGATGGTATTTGATCTTGAGAACAATACATTATAGTTATTAAATTATAAAATATAAATTATAAAATATGGAATGATAAAATATATTTTTAACCATGACAAATTTCAACCTAATTCCAATATAGTGCACACATTGGAAGTTTCTGCTTTCACAATTGGTGTTGAATTATTTTACCTCAAATTAATCTCATGGTTTTTGGATTTAGTCCATTTTCAAGATTCAAAGGGATGACATCCTGTTTCTGGAGATTTTTTGTTTCTCCTTCTCTTTCTCCTTTTTCTCCCCTCCCTCTTCTCTTCCTTCTTCTTTTAGAAAAAACATTTTTGGGTATTGGTGCTTCTCCTTTGATGAGTTTATGGTACTAGTTTTCTCGTTGGCAGTACAGAGGGCTTCTGGGCAGAAATCTGTGGATTTATTCGTCTTTCTGAGTTGAGTTGACAAGTACAAGCTCCAGCATTTGGACTCATTTATCTTTAAAGGGCCTGCCTGCATTCATGCAGCTGATCTCATTTCCAAGTGGGTTACCTTTAACTGTAATGAATATTCAGCTGGAATGTGAGCACTAGCCAGGGAGCCTCTCCCTCATGCAACATCCTGCTTAGTTTAGTAAACCCACTGGAAGGGAATGTGGCTGTGACCTGGGATTACAGGTTGGAATCCATCAGTGCCAGAAAGGTAGTCTGTTCTGATTGATATGATTCTCTGAAAGTAAATCATTTGACCCATGAAATTTTTTCCTTTTTTTTTAATGTACTGGGGATGGAACCCAGGGATATTCTACCTCTGAGCTTTTTATATTTTATTTCCAAACAGGGTCTCACTAGGTTGATGAGAGTCTCTTTAAATTGCTGAGGTTGGTCTCTAACCTGTGATTCTACTGTGTCAGCCTCCCAAATCCTGGGATTACAGGTGTGCACCGCCACACCCTGCAATTTCTTCATTTATGTTTTATTTATTTTTTGGTACTGAGGATTGAACCCAGTGGCATTCTACCTCCAAACTACACCCCTAGACCAATTTTATTTTTTATTTTGGAATAGGGTCTTGCTAGGTTGCTGAGAGTCTTGCTAAATTGGTGAGGCTGACCTTGAACCTGAGATCCTTCTATCTCAGCCTCCCAAGTTCCAGGATTATAGGTGTGCACCACCGCTCTTCCATTTTTAAATGCAAATTGGACTTAGCTTCATGGAGTGTAACAGTAGAACTAATTAAAATATTTTCTGCCAATCATTCTTAATGCTACAGCACAGCTTTTCAAATAATATTTAGCAAATTTTTTGAAACTGTAACCACTATAGAGACCGTAATTTTTAATTAATTTATTTATTTTTGGTTTAAAGTTTGTTTATGGTCATTCCTTTAAATATTTCAAGAGGGTATGATACATAATAGATAGAACATAATGGTTAGCATTTTTCGTAAGTTGAAATGGATGGTGGGGAGCTGTGTCAACAGGAGTATTTTAACACTATATGTCATGTAGCCCATACTTCAGTTCAAGTTAACAACAGCTTTGCTAATCAGTTTGGAGATTTTGTTTGACATAATCTACATTACACTCTCTAACGGATGAGAAAAGTCCAGCTGCATGTCATGTATCATTTGGTTACTGGTCTTTTAGCAGTGTGTTATGAGACTAAGTGCAGATTATAAGACAGATGTTGATGAAAGTTACAGGATGATGCAGCAAGTCTTGGAGACTCTTCCAGACTCAGGGTAAAAGAGTATCATTTAATAGTCTATCATCTTCTTGTCTTGGAAGTTAAATAAGTTGGCTTCCATGACAGTTTGCTACTGGTCCCAATATCTTTCTTTCCTTCTTTGTTAGAAACTAGAATCCTGATATCTAACTAGATATATCTCCTCTATGAAACAAGACTCCATATCTCAGTCTTCCTTAAATCCCATGTGGGCATGTGGCTAACGTGCAGTTGATATGCTATATGCACAAGTGCTGTCTGTGAATCTCTAAACAGTTCCATGAAAAAAGAAGATTGTTGTTTCATGTTCCCTTTCTTTATCTACTACCTGAATATGGGAGCACATAGCTCAAACTCTAGCCTACTGTTTGGACCATGAGAATGAAGGCATACTTTTGGGCATTGGGAATAGGCTGGGTCTCTTCTGTTGATGAGAAACAATTAAGTTCTATTTTGTTCAAGACATTTTTTCTGTTCTGTTCATCCAAGCATTATAAATATGTGGTAGAATTTTGTACTAGAAATGGAATAGTAGAAGTTAAAATGTGGCAATCGAGTAGTAGAGGCATTCGGGTGATGATGGGTGATGCAGATATGGTGGTCTAGAGAGTGAGCTACCATTATCATGTAATAGTAAAACATGATCAACTAGCCCAGCATGGTGGTGCATGCCTGAAATCCCAGTACTTAGGGAGGCTGAAACAGGAGGACTGCAGGTTCAAGGCCAGACTCAGCAACTTAGTGAGGTCTTCAACAAGTTAGCAAGATCCTGTTTCAAAATTAAAAAAAAAAATGTATATATATATATATATATATATATATATATATATAGGGCTGGGGGTGTAGCTCAGAGGTAGAATGTCCCTGGGTTACTCCTATTAACACAAATACACACACACACACACACACACACACACACACACAAAGTGTCACATATTCAAAATGCAAATGTGTTGACTGGTACTTGAGGGTTTTAGAGAAATCTTAAGATGAAGGGAAATACAGTCTTCAAGTAGAAATAGAAAAGCAGATTTCTCTCTGCTAAAGGAGGAAATTTCTACTCAAGGCACCGAACTGCCTTGTTTGGGAGACACATAATTTGTACTTTCCCAGTGGAGAAAAGTCAACTGCTTCCCTGTGTCCAAACTGAAGTAGCAATGGCAAAATGAAGGCCTTTAGCATTTGATAAGATTGTGGCCCTACCAGTGTCCTTAACCAGGTACTGGAGTCATGCCTTTCAAAAAAGTTCAAATTAAAGGTACAATCTGTACCCATTGACCAAATAGTTAACTAGTGCCAACAATGTTCCTAAGAGCTATTGAGACAGAAAGAAAAGCAAACAGGGGAAGGTAGGGTAACGGGGTGCCATCTTAAATCAGATGGCCAAGGTAGTCCTCATTGATTCATTTATCCCAACATTGCAAGAGTCAAGAAAATGAGACCCATAGCAGGTACATTTCAGGTGGAGGGATTAGCCAGCATGAAAGGTCCTGATTTATGTCAGGTGGGTATGTAGAACAGCCGAGGTCAGTGTGATTGTAGAAAGTAGGTAAAGTTAGAGAGTGAGGGAGCTAGGAACAGACCTCTACAGCCTTGCAGACCACCATGGGAATGTTGTCTCAGGTTGGGAGCCTTTGAATAGTTTGTGCAGAGGAGTAAATTGATCTGATTTAAAGTTTAACCGTGTCCCTTGTAGTTGTTTTGAGAGTAGTCAGTAGAGGGGCTAGGATAGATGATAGATTTTATTACAGTATCTAGAAGAGAGACAATGGTGTTCCACATCAGAGTATACCAGAAGAGGGACGAGAAGCTGAAGGATATACATCTTTTGAAGGTAAAGCCAACAGAATTTCTTAGAAGTCATCATCCTACACAAATTCACTACTTCCAGAAGACTTGAGACAGTGGCCATTTGTGTGAGATAAATGGGAATAAATAGAATGCAAACACCAGAAACAAAAAACTGGGTTATGAAGGTTGAAAAAGTTCTGTGTGGATGCAGTCTTTGATTGTGGTTACACATAGAACCAAGCGGAAGTAAATAGTTGATGTGCTACTGAGATTTTGAGGGCATAGAATTCCCAAAGAAACCGCAAGCCTGTGCTGTGTCTGGTTGTGGCTTACTGCCTTTAACAAGTGCTTCTCTAAACTACAGCAGGAGTAGAGGTGGCCTCCAGAAAGGGACAATCTCTAATTCCCACCTCGGAAGTTCCAGGCCCACATCCTTTAATCTCTCTTGGTCTCATTATACGCATATGTAAAGAATTATATGCATATGTAAACAATACCACCTAATCAAAGTGTTCTTGTCAAGGTTCAAATCCTTTTATAATTCCTCACCTGCTACTCATCTAAACCTCTGTATTAGGATTCATCAGAGAAACAGAAGCAACAGAATGTATGTGTGTGTGTGTGTGTGTGTGTGTGTAAAGAGAGAGAGGATTCATTTTAAGGAATCATCTCATGTAATTATGGAAGCGCCCAGCCAAGCTGACAGGTAAGATTAACCATCACATGTCCCAAGCTCATACTGGCATTTCTGATATTTCATGATTCTCTTGCCTGAAAAGTTCAGGTATGGGTTCAAAATTCTTCTCAATATAGTATTTTATGCAGCTGAAATTAGATTTGACATAAAAAATAGGAACATATTTTCTATCTCTGATTCATAAGCTAAAATACAAATTCTCAATTTAACATATAAACCCCCAAATTTCATGTTCTTAAACATCTTCAATTGCTGTCCTTCCCCTGATACTTTGCTGATTCCCAGGTTCTCTGCTTCCTTTCTATCTTTGTCTTTCTCTCTGTCTCATTCTCGCTCTAATTTTCCTGTCTTATTAACAAACCCTATGAAGTCTCAATACAAATATTGCTTTCTCAATAAAATTTTCTAAAATATATTACAAGATTAATTGCTTTACCCTTATATTGCCTTGGTATGAAGTATAACTTCTATAATATTATTACAGGAACTATCAGTTGGATATTATGTGTGTATCTATGTATGTATGTCTTCTCAATTAAACTGTAGACTTAGGAGGACAGATGGTATATCACCGTAATAATTGACACATACCTGATGGGTAGTAGATACCAAATAAATATTTTCTCAGTGATTGATGAATATCTCCTTTAAAAGGCTTATTAATTATAATTAAGCTTGCAAAATAGAATGGATTTTACTGATTGCCTGTGATTGGCAGATATAAATGGCTGTTAATATAAGTGACAGGCAGTGCTAAGGACTGTGTAAGTACTAGCACCTACTGTTTACAAGCTTCTGTGCTTGGGCCTATTGTACAAACTGCCAAGTGCTGATCATAGACACTCAGCCATCATCAGCATGCTGACTCATTCTTACACTTATTTCTTTAGTTCTCTCATCCCAGGCAGCACCTTGGAAAAACTATTTGCTTAGATCCCGGTGAGTACCATGCAATCTCTATGTACTCACACAATTGCCTTATTGCCTTCTTTAAGTCCTTCCTAGTTTGGAGGATGGAGGTAAGGTGACAAATCACACTGGAGAGGCTGGGTGGAATGTGCTACCTGCTGCCTCTGGTGGTCTCCATTCATCCTTGTGGTTCTCCCTCTACCTTGTCAAGGAAGAGGGACTGAAAAAAAATCACTGAACCTACTGGCTAATTGAATTGCAATTGAAATCTCTTTGCACTTCATTTACAATTCCCTGTGCTTATAAGACGTGAAAATGGTTGTAGCAAGGAATTAAAATAGCGGCTCTGTGAGCAATGCAGTTATTGTGTTTATTCACACAATAACACAGTAACAGTGAGAACTTGTCAAACCCTGTTTACCAAAACTCATGTTAATTGCTTTATGTGTAATTCATTTAATCCACAATGCATCCTAATGAAGTAGGTAATATTATAATTGTTGTTTTACAGATGAAGACAACTGACATTAGAAGACGTTAGGTAATTCACCCAAGATCACAGAACAAGAAGTGTCAGAGCCCAGGCACTCCAGTGGAGTGTGTGTTCCCAACTACCAGGCTCCACTGGTCTAACAGTGTCTTGAGTACAGGCCCAATATACATCCGGTGTCCATGCATTTATGTTGGCCAGTCATAGTAATAATTATAATTAGTATTGTCACAGCAAAAATCTGTTTTCTTCTTATGAAGAATTAACCCAAGATTTGGAATTTTAGTTCAAAGCAGATTTATAAAATTTTTTCCCTCTGAACTGTTGTGGCAGTGACCCAAATCTGCTATCTGTTTCTCTGGACACATAGCTGAGTGTCCTCCTCAGCCCGCCCTCCTGGCATTACTATGGCCATGTGCCTGAGTTCTAATGAATAGAATCTGGGCTCCAGAACTGGTCTATAGAAACCTCCCATGTGTTTCCCTGTTCCCTTTTCCCTTCCTAGTTGACTAGGATAGCAGCTGTCAGGGTGATCTTAATGGCAGCGTTTGAAGATGGTGTAGTTGCTGACAGCCTGGATCCTGCAAGACAGTGCAAAAGAGTTGCTTCCCCTGTCCAAAAGAATAAGACTGGCACATAAGCAAGGAATAAAAGCCTGTTGTTTTAAGACACTGAAATGTTGAGGAATAGTTTTGCAGCATTGTATTTAAATAATATAATCAATTGTGTTGTTGAATATATAGTAAAATGTAATTATATTGATATAAGTAGCATATTGTCCATCTGAATTGCATATTATCTTATCATTAAGGAATGAATGAATGAATGAATGAATGAGGAAACTGGAGGAGGTTAGGGAAGCATTCCTTTTTTATTTCGGTACTGGGGATTGAACCCAGGGGCATTTTACCTCTGAGCTACACCCCCAGTCCTATTTTTTATTCCTTATTTTGAAACAGGGTCTCACTAAGTTGCGGAGAGCCTCACTAAGTAGCTGAGGCTGGCCGCGAACCCAGATCCCCCAGTCTCAGCCTCCCAAGTACTGGGATTACAAGCGTGCGCCACCACGCCTGGCTATGGAAAGGGAAGCATTTCTTAAATTCTCAGTATCTGTTAGAATTGTATGTGCTGTTTCAAATCCTCAACAACCACCTGAAGTGAATAATTTACACAAGAACATGTATAACATCTACAAAATAGTCACTTTCTGTTACCCCAGGATGTCTCAACTGATGACAACTTATTTTTTCTTCTCCAAATGTTAGTAAGTAGAAAAGGACACTCACAGAAATCAGGTGGCTGTACCTGCCTCCATATAAGGACAGGTGGGCTGGTGAATTGCTTATGGTTCTAAAATTCCTGAGAAAGAGTTCAAAGACTTTGAGGCCATTTTCAGATTACTGTCTCAGGGTTTGGATCATTCATTTCTTTTTGTTATTTATTTATTTTTTTACGGTACTGGGGATTGAACCCAGGGGCATTCTACCTCTGGGCTACACCCCCAGCCCTATTTTTTTTATTCTTTATTTTGAAACCAGGTCTCACTAAGTTGCAGAGGGCCTCACTAAGTAGCTGAGGCTGGCTGTGAACCCAGATCCTCCCGTCTCAGCCTCCCAAGTACTGGGATTAAAAGTGTGCACCGCCATGTCTGGCTTTCATTTCTTTTTTTTTAAATAATAATAATAATAAAAAACTTCACTTTACCTTCAGGTGTAGCCATCTTTTAAAAGAATTAAGAATGTGTTAAATCTGGATTTTTATCTTTAGACAGTGACCAAATATACTTTCCTCTTTTTTGTGGCTCTTTTCATTTCTTAAAGCAATAAGCCTACAATAAAATTTGCTGGCAGAGATACAGTGATAATTTAAGATGCAAAGAATTTCCTGGAAGTAATGGAAGTAATGTTTTTGTATGTAAATAAAAGTTTTCTAAGCCGGGCGTGGTGGCACACGCTTGTAATCCCAGTACTTTGGGAGGCGGAGACCGGAGGATCCGGGTTCGCGGCCAGCCTCAGCTCTCTCTCTCTCTCTCTCTCTCTCCCTCTCTCTCTCTCTCCTTAGTGAGGCCATCCGCAACTTTGTGAGACCCTGTTTCAAAATAAAGTATAAAAAATAGGGCCGGGGGTGTAGCGCGGAGGTAGAATGCCCCTGGGTTCAATCCCCAGTACCGCAAAAAAAAGAAAAAAAAAGTTTTCTAAACCAAAATTTTCCCTGGTACCAAAGTCCTATTCAGTATCACAAAAACAATTAATGTGAAAAATGTAATACATTGCATTATATTAGTTTTAGTTTATACATATTAACCAACATGGATTTAAAAATAAAATTACATTATTTATCTTTTTAAGAATTAGAGAAATTCACTTCGGTGCCTAGGACAGCTGTCTGTTGTGGAATGGTGTGGCAGTAATTACTGTAAGTCAGGATTTGTTTCTTAGCAGCTGGAAGAAGAGAAGCGACTCCTTCCAGAGACACAGTAGAACATGAGTCTGTTCTTAATCTAAACTGAAATGTTAGGACTATGGTGACAAAATCCGGGCTCTGTCCAATTTGGACATCATTTGGAGTTGATTTAAGCTTGTCACATGCAAACAGATTTCTTGTTTTAATTTCAACTTGACCAACTACAGATGCTTTAAGCACCATCTGAACCATAAAATGAAGAGCCTCCTTTTTCTTTTTTCCCCAAATGAATATAGATATTTATTGGGAATTTGGACCTGAGATGAGGAACAGTATTCTTCAAGGCATAATCTAAACCCACTTTGAAAAACATGGGAATTCTCTTAGAGCATGTAAAAGTTTTCTTTATGTACAAAGCACTGGAGAATTTTAAACAGCACCTGCATTCATGGTCTGAACTGTTATTCTCTTATTTTTGCCGTGCTGTGTACTTAAAGTTCTCATCCATAAATCATTTTTATGAAATGAATAAATGGCTTCTTTCATTGATGAAGTACAAGCTGACTGCACTGGTTACATTATAGCTAAGAGTAACATATTGATAGAGTCCTGCAAAAAGGAAATGAATGCGGGTTTGTGCCTGAGAGGAAAGGAACTTATTAAAGCAGAAGTCAAATTAGATTTGGAATGATGACAAAGAGCAAAACTCAAGTTCAGTGAAGTTTAAGCCTATTGGCATTTTATTAATAATTATTTAAGAAGTCTGCTAATGAATTTTCATCAGAAATTTTAGACAGTGGCTGACTATTGACGAACATGAAGCAAACTGCTTGAATATTTAACAGTGGTCACCAAAGCCAAAGGAAATGATCTAATGAAAATAGAATCAGAGATGCTAATTTCTGCCTGGTACTTAATATGAGAAGTTTATTTTATAATAATTATCACACCACATGTCTTTAATGCTTAGTAAACACTAATGTAGCCACTGTATATAATAAAAGAAAATAGATTGGCTGTCCAGAATGAAGTAAAGTGCAGAGTTCATGTATATACTGAAAGCCAGTTCATTTAATCTTCCAATAAATTTCTATGAAGAAAAAGACAGTTTTATTTTTATCCATATAGGTATATTAAATACATTACCATAATGTATCTGTTTTGAAAAACTTCATCATTTTAATAAGGCCTCAGTTTTTTAGTCACATTGGAGATGTCATGTAGGCCAAAATCTGGATTAGTGACTGAAAATTCAACGAGGAACTGAACTGTGTGTTTCTGATGAATGTGGAAGAATCCATACAGTTGCTGATGTTGAAGTAGAGCCAATGTAATTTTCAAACTTAAGTTCTATATAATTTAATATGCAACTTTTAAAATCGTGAAATGATTCCAGAAATTTCAGATTATGCAATCCCTTTTAATGCATAATAAAAATGTGGATACTGACCTTGAGCTACATATATTTGAAATAATGAAATAATATACCTCCAAAGTTGAAGATTTTCCCTGCACGATCATTATTTGCAAATTTAACACTTAACATATGAGTAGAGTCACTGACCTCAGAGCCACTGCATTTATTTTTTCCATTTATGCACAATTTGTGTTCCAATAAATTTAAACCTATTGAAATCCCCTGACCAATGCCCAAATCATTTATAAATCTTCCCTCTGCACATAAACGCTTTCTATTGTACCTCCTGACTCCACCCTGGAGATCTCTAACCTCACTCTGTGATTGTTGACTCTCCACTGTTTGCATTTCCTTTTGCGTTCCAAGCCACTCCAGCTGTGGTGAGCAGACTGCACTCATAAAGTCCTTCCCTCAGAGATAAAGCCTGCCTCATGCGATCTTAGCACATCCTTCATTTCCTCTTGTCCTCCAGTCCCTTTAAATGCAGCCATTCCAGTCTTACAAGTGCCATAAAAAATTTCCCAGCTCATTAAAGACCATTCATCACATTTATCATACTTTTATGTTTACCTATATACTAGACTGATAGATTCATTGCTGTGTCACAGTGGAGTCAAATCAATCTGCAGCATTGGGAAATGCAGATGCCATGAACTACCAGCCTGGTTACCATCTGAAAGAGAACCATACTGAGAAATCATGGCCATCAAACCTGATATCTCTCCCAGTGATCTAGACTACCTCTGTCCCCTCTCCCTTACCAAGAGATAGGAGGGATTAGTCCTAGTGTTCTATAGCAGAGTAAGGTAACTATAGTCTACAATTCATAATATATTTTAAAATAAGAAGAGGAGCCCAAAATTTCCCAACACACAAAAATAATAAATATTTAGTTGGGCTTGATGACACACATGTGTAATCCCAGTACTTGGAGGCCGAGACAGAAGAATCGTGGGTTCAAGGCCAGCAGCTCATGGTAACTTAGTGAGACCCTGTTTCAAAATAAAAAATAAGATAAAGCTGGGGGTGTATCTCAGATGTAAAGCACCCCTGGGTTCAATCCCCAGTACCATAATAATGATAATAATAATAATAATAATGATAATAATAATAATAATGAATGTTTGAGGAGATAGAATTTTAATTTTCCTGATTTGATCATGACACATTGCACACATGGTAGATATGTATTAAATTATCTGTTGTATCTCATAAATATGTACAAATATTATGTGTCAATTAAAAGTTTAAAAAAATTAGACAAACCTCACATTGGCACTCATCAATAATTTCATTAGTATCTGAATTTCCAGTTAGAAAAATATTAGTAACAGAATAAAAAATTAGGTATATTCTCGAACACAGCAGAGTTCAGTAGAAAAACCCCAAAGCTGAAGTCTGAGCTTGTGGAAGGGATATGGTGGTGGTGTGTGAGGGCAACCTCTGAGGCCCTCATGCCCTGGTCACATCCACACTGCTGGACTGCAGAGTTTTCCCAAGACACCATGCTCTTACAGACTCTCCTCTTTCGTCTTCTCTCCTTCCCTGCCACAGGAAGAGTTGTGTATTTCTTGCTTGTGTCTAGGGAATCTTTCAGATAATTGTGGTTAACAATTTCAGCTTCTGAGGACAGTCGCTTCCTGAGTAGATTACTCCCTGTTGGACTGTTTTGATAAATGGTTCTTCTGTAACAACTCAGAATCCATCCAATAACTCATCTGCAGGGAAGCCCTTCACGATTTGAAGCTCATTTACACGGTGTCTCCCTGCACATATACCCCAAAACAAGCACTTGAGTCCTATACCGCGATCCCTGTGGAGTTGGGTTTCCCAGCACATTCTTATTCAGATCTTCTGGATGGATTACTTTGTCGGTGTGCCTTTGAAATAGTGCCCAGAACCAGACACAAAACTTCAAATATCAGATAATTGTACCTCAACACATATTACTCCTGTTGCAACTGTAGGGACACATTTGCTTTTGAAGCACACACATAATTTTCTAGGGCCCATTCAATTTAGGGTCAAATCAAATGTTTGGAACTTTTCTATATTAAAATGCTCTCTAGTCAGGTTTTCCCCATCCTTACGCTGCACTTCACAGAGTTGCTCACGTTGTGTGTTACCAATAAGTTACAAGGGAAATGTATGGAGGGGGTTGTTTTATTTTAGTGTTTCTTTCTTTTTTTTTTTTGAGGTAGGGTCTTTGAAAAAGGTGTTAAGAACTTTGTGTGTGTGTGTGTGGTACTGGAGATTGAACCCAGGGGTGTTCTACCTCTGAGCTACACCCTCAGCCCTATTTTATTATTTATTTTGAAACACGGTCTTACTAAGTTGCAGAGGGCCTCCTGTTGCTGAGGCTGGCCGCAAACTTGGGATCCTCCTGTCTCAGTCTCCCAAGTACTGGGATTACAAGCGTGTGCCACCTCTCCCAGCTAATTAAGAACTTCAATGTTAAAACCCTAGAATCTTGGCCAGACCAGGGAAAGAGTTAAAAAAACTTTTTATAAGAAATTGAAAATCATAACCATATATTTTATGAGATGTAACCATATACATGTATATATACACACACATTTGCATACTCATAAAACATTTCTGAAAGTATATACAACAGGTGAACTAATTGCTTTAAAGATAGGAATATAGCCAGGCATGGCAGCACATGCCTGTAATCCCAGAACTTGGGTGGCTGAGACAGAAGATCACAGGTTTGAGGCCAGCCTCAGCAATTTAGTGAGGCCCTGTTTCAAAACAAAAGACCTTGCGGTGTAGCTTGGAGGTAGAATGCCTCTGGTTTCAATCCCCAGTACCACAAAAATGAAACAAACAAAGATAGGAATATGTATGTCAGAGAACTTCACTCTCTACGTGTTTGTTACTTTTAAGTTTTGAACCATGTGAGTATATCAGCTATTCAAAATACTCAGTTTTGTAAAAGAAAAGAATGTATTACTCCATATTTATTTGTAAATGGTTAGAATTTATTTCCTGGAAAGATACAAAAAAGTAGTTAAGAAGAATTATTTGAAGGATATTTTAAATTGCTTGTTAACTTCATTGTTTGAATAATCTAATGATAAGTATATATTTAAATGTCAGATGGAATTATCAGCCACATATATTTTGTTCATTTAGTTTTCCTCTCTTTTTTAAAAAATATTTTTCAAGATAGTTGTTATAAGAATAGAAAGATAGCTTGACAAACCAAAATTCAAGATGTCAGTAAAGTGCTTTAGAGACAACAGTCACTTTAGGTTTTTCATAAACACTAAGAAGCAACCAGCTTTCTACATGCAAGATAATTTTTCACCGAGTCTTCTTTTTGCAGAGCTTGATAAACATGTCTGATGAATTAACTCGGTAGGTATTTTTCTTGTGATTTATTTTCTAATTTATTACTGAGTACCTGTGTTTCATGTTGCCCCATTTACAAGGAGGATAATGATGGGGCTTTAAATCAAAGCCACGGCCAAGGAGATAATGATGGGGCTTCAATAAGGATTTTAATTCCAAGTTTATCTATCAAGAAAACCCCCAAGTTTATCTATCAGGTAAAAAAGACTCCTATAAAATCAAGCCTTTCTCTTCTCTATTTGTTTTGTAGACAAATGCATCTCATAGATGGCATAAGCTTCTGAGAATAGAGTGAGGGATGGAGGTGGTACAGACATGTGTGGTGACTGGCTAGCAGATATTTTTACTAAGTCTTAGCCAGTCATCAGAAGACATGAAGTGCCCCATTGATTATAGATGGACATTTAGGTTCTCACTTAGGTGAGTGCATTACTCTTCTCAAGACAGATTTTTTCCTAATCAACAGTACTATTATGAAACTAAACTAATATTTTTATTTGTCTAAAAAATTTTGAGAAGGATCTGTAGCCATATCATTCACTAAAGTATTTGTACTTTTAGACTATTTCTTTTGTTTAGTAATATGTATAAACAATAAATGCATTTTGAAAAAATTACTTAATATAAAACAGATGTTCAAATGTATTAAACAAAATATATGAGACTTACATATCTCTAACCAAGCCTCTTTATTGAAAGAGACACTATTAGCCAGACTTCAAAGTCTCAACAAATACCCAACTTTATCTTTCTTCCTTTAAGACCCTAGGAAGGTTCTGTAGAGGTAGCATTCCTCCTTACAGGGGTAAGCAATAAACTCAGCTGAGTTTACTGTATGTACATATATTATCAATATACAATCAATATGAACTACAGTCTATATGCCACATAATGGTGTTTTGATCAATGGCAGAACACAAATACAACCGTGGTCCCATGAGATTATAAAGGAGCTGAAAATTTTCTATCACCGAGTGATGTCACAGCCGCCTTGCAAGTCCCTCACATGCGTGTAGTGATGCTGGCATACACACACCTCCTACACTGCCAGACATATAACATGGAAGCACATACACTTACATACAGTACGTAATAGGTGATAATGACTTTGTTATTGGTTTATATATTTACATTTGATTATTATTTTATGGTATACTCTTTCTACTTATAAAAAACAAAAGCTTAACTATAAGGCAGATCCTTCAGGAAGTCTTCTAGAAGAAGGCCTTGTTACCGTAGGTGGTGACAGCTCTGTGTGTGTTGTTATTGCTCCTGAAGACCTTTGGGACAAGATGTGGGGGTGAAAGACAGTGATATTGATGATCCTGAGCCTATGTAGGCCCAGGTTAGTGTGTGTGTGTGCGCGTGTGTACCAAGTATAAATTTTAACAAAATGTTTAAAAAACAAAAAAGGAACAAATAATTATAAAAACAAAATGCTTATAAAATAAGGATATAATGTACTTTTGTACAACTGTACAACATAATAGTGTTTTAAGCTAAGTGTCATCACAAGAGTCATAGTTTTTTAAAAATGAAATTTATGAAGTAAAACATTATAATAAGCTAAGGTTAATTTATTACTGAAGAAAGAAAAGTCTGTTTTATAAAGTTAGCGAAGCCTGGATGTGCAGTTTTGTTGAGTCTACAGTAGCACAGAGTAACGTCCTCAGCCTGCACACTCACACACTTGCTCACTGACACATGCAGAGCAGTCCCAGTCCTGCAAGCTCCACTTGGTAAGTGCCCATTTCTTTAAATCTTTTATTCCATATTTTCACTGTTCCTTTTCTGTTTAGACATCTTTTCATACACAAATGGTTACCATTGTTATAATTGCCTACAGTGTTGAGTAAAGTAACATGCTGTACAGGATTGTAGCCTAGGTATTAAAAGCTATACCACAGCCGGGCGTGGTGGCGCACGCTTGTAATCCCAGTACTTTGGGAGGCGGAGACTGGAGGATCCGGGTTCGCGGCCAGCCTCAGCTCACTCTCTCTCTCTCTCT
>PVJS01038435.1:0-19409 GCA_004027185.1 Glis glis
TTTTTTTTTTTTTTTTTGCGGTACCGGGGATTGAACCCAGGGGCGTTCTACCTCCAAGCTACACCCCCGGCCCTATTTTTTATACTTTATTTTGAAACAGGGTCTCACAAAGTTGCAGAGGGCCTCACAAAGTAGCTGAGGCTGGCTACGAACTCGGATCCTCCAGTCTCTGCCTCCCAAGTACTGGGATTACAAGCGTGTGCTACCACGCCCGGCCTATTTCCTTTTCACTATAGACAATTTAGGTTTGAAAACATTGGATTAGACGATCTGTTTCATCTTTTGGGTTTTAGTTAAGGCTGCTGAGAAAAATAATAAGATGTGATATGAAATAACAATAACAGTGATGATGATGATAACAGTTTTGTGACATTATTATTTGCCAGTCACAGTTAGAAAAACTTTTGATTTGTTAACTTATTTAAATCTTGAAACAGTCTTATGAGATGGACATTAATACTTTTCCCATTTTATAGATAAAAAACTAAGAAATGAAAAGCTAAATCAATTTGTTTTTGGGATTTAACCCTGAACGATTGATCTATTATGGCTATTCATCCACCAATACCCCGTAAAAAAATCATTCTATAAGTGAAATTATTTTCCAGAGAAGATATATGGCATTAGAAAACAAGGCAAAATGGTATCTGTTTCCAATAAGGAACTTTGAGATTCTTTTTGTGCAACTACTCTATTCTGAGAAGAAACTGCAGTTCTTGAAGTGTGTAGAGTTAATGTTACTAAACTTGGAAAAATTCAGTCAAAGTCCACTTTGGATGAAATTTTAAACTATTCATGATAATATCATAGTTTTATACAACATAATAGTCAATGTATTACTTCACATAGAATGTGAGTGAATATGTTGGGATACATGAACAGAATTGGGTTTTTTAAAAAATTGAGCTATTTTTCTAATAAAGTTACCATTATGTATGAAAATTTATTGAGAAATAATTAACCATAGCCACTATATTGTTATTCAATTGGTTTTAAAGTGAATGATATATTTGTAAGACATTCAATTTTCTTATCAATTTTTTTTTTTTGCGGTACCGAGGATTGAACCCAGGGACGTTCTACCTCCGAGCTACACCCCCGGCCCTATTTTTTTATCCCTTTATTTTGAAACCGGGTCTCACTAAGTTGCGGAGGGCCTCACTAAGTAGCTGAGGCTGGCCGTGAACCCGGATCCTCCGGTCTCTGCCTCCCAAGTACTGGGATTACAAGCATGTGCCACCACGCCCGGCTTCTTATCAATTTTAATGGGACTGAATTTTCTTTCTTAATATTCATGTGAAAATTACAATTAGTTGATAGTTATAAAAGTATTGTGATAGTTATAAAAGTATTGTGATTTCATAATTGTTAAATGGTCAAAAATATATACATATCCTTATCATTATTTTGAAAATACTATTAAATACTTAAAGAAAAATATAGTGAATGCAGTTGCTTATGTTATTGTGATATTAAATCTTTGTGAATCATTGTTATCAATAAAAAAGATTATTTTAATATTTCACATATCCAAATGCTGGTTTCTTTTAATTAACCTACCATATTGAATAACATGGAAAATCTGTAGAATATCGTTTATAAGATATTTATTATTCAGAATTATTTTCTTGCTCATTTGCTTCTTTTGCTATGTTGTTATGGGCAAATATTCATAAACAGGACCACCTATAATTAAAATAATTAGATAAAATGTATGTCACCATGACAAAGTGTATTACGTGAAATTAAATATGAGTGAACCCTTGTTAAAAATATAGCTGTGAAGCTGGGCATGGTGGCACACACTTGTAATCCCAGTACTTGGGAGGATGAGACTGGAGGATCCGGGTTCGCGGCCAGCCTCAGCTACTTAGTGAGGCACTCTGCAACTTCGTGAGACCCAGTTTCAAAATAAAGTATAAAAAATAGGGCCGGGGGTATCTCTCGGAGGTAGAATGCCCTGGGTTCAATCCCTGGTACCGCAAAAAAGAAAAAAAAATATATATATATGTATATAGCTGTGTAATTTATTCATGTTTTGTCAAAGTAATTAATAATATATTTTTACTAAATTAATAAAACTACAGCTTATCTTAAAAGAAATCAAAAGGAGAGCGATTGATGCACAAAATCAAAATTTAAAATATATAGCTAGATGCGGTGGTGTACTCCTGTAATCCTAGTACTTGGGAGATTGAGACAGGAGGATTGCAAGTTCAAGGACAGCCTCAGCAAGTAGTGAGACTCTCATCAACCTAGCAAGGCCCTTCTTCAAAATAAAATAATAAAAATAGGGCTGGGGGTTTAGCCCGGAGGTAGAATGCCATTAGATTCAATCCTCAGTCACACACACACACACACACACACACACACACTGAAGATATTTTACACATAATTCTGTTCAATCACTTTGTGCTAGTGGCACATGACCGTTTTAAGCCCAAATGCTTACAGTGGCCAGGATGTGAGAAAGTGTGGAGTGAGTCAGTGCAGAGTGTGGGAATGGAGAGTTCATTCTGTCGACAGAGTCAGCTATCAGTCAGCTCCGAAGCGTTATTCCCAGAGCTTCACATTGTTATGCATTGATTTTTAGTGTAAAATCTTCCCGTTTTCCAGTAGTGGCCATCAGCTCCATCATATTTTAAGGTACCATGTTAACATACCTCCAAGATGGCCACCTCCAATTCTTCATGCCATGTATGCACACACCACTGCCCATGGAGGGTTGGCACGAGTGCACACATGTCTTTTAGTGGAGCCGCAGTCAGCGCCATGGGCATGGACCTGGGCAGTTACAAAGCTCTGTGCTTGAGTGCTTGGGAGGGACTCAAGCTTGACTTAATGCTCTTTACTCACTGTCTTGATAGTTTAGTAAATGTGGAACATGGAGCCCCATGATTTTATTTTGCACTGGGATTCACAAATTATGAAGTGGCCCTGAACCTGAAAAAGTCTAGTCATCTCCTGTTCCTGGTTCTTATTGAGAAGTCTGGGCTACTCTGCTGTAAGCAGAGTAGAGGAACACAGGCATCTGACATGTGAGTAAAGAAGCCATTTTGCCTGTTAAACTCAGTAAATTCTTTAGACACTGTATGACAGGAAGACCATGATAACTAAGTGAGGACCACCTAGTAGAGCCCAATTAACAAGAAAAGCAGGACGCTCAAAAAGAAATTGATGTTTTAAGCCACAACAGTTGAGTTGGTTTGTCACGCAGCTACAGGCAAGATGTTGGCTTCACAAATGTAGGGCTCCAGTTTGTGACCTCTGGTTCTCTGGCCTCTGGTACATATTAACACACTGATCACCAGGTTGATCTGCTATATAGAAATTTATACCAAAATGTAATTTATTAGGGTGTTTTAAATGGTTTTTGATACCTTGATTATATTGTTTGAAGGAAAGATTCAGACAGTAAATTTTATTTTTCTCATATTAACCTGTTTTACATTAGATTAAAACACTTAAATACGATTTATATTATTCAAAAAACTTGCTGTAACTTGCTGGTCACTTGAAATATACTTGATTTAACACGTTGTCAATTCAAAGTTTATTTTCTTTCTCTTAAATACGAAAACTTTAATTGAAATAATCACCTCATTATTGAATCACTCCATATAGTTTTCACAAACGTGTCTAACAAGCTATCAATCCTCTCCTGAGTTCCCAAATCCTAAAAATATTTAGTAGATTTTATTCTTTCATGAGACAATTCCTCAAGACTTTAGACTATATACTTTAAATCATGGATTTGTAGGTGTCGTGAAAAGAAATGAATAAAAATTTTTCTTCAATTTTTTTGTAGTAAGCATGCAGCTAGAGGTATATTGCCTGAACTATATTTACATATTTTATTCTCTATTATGTATGGCAAATAACCTGTGTTTGTCTGCATCTTTCTGTATGAAGTTCAAGGAGATTTTATTAATGGAAATATAAAATACATATTTTTTTGGTGCTGGGGACTGAACCTAGGGTCATTCTACCTCTGAACTATACCTCTAGCTCCCCTTTTAAAAAAGTTGAAACAGGGTCTCACTAAATTGCTAAGGACTAAGTTGCTGAGGCTGGCCTCTAAGTGGCAATCCTCCTGTCTCAGCCTCTCAAATACTGTCACGCACCACTACACCTGGCCAAATATTTACTTCTTTATATAACTTGATTGTTCAGAAAGAAATCTTTTTGTATATTCATTCCTAAAGATATCTAATATAGCCTGAATCTGTTTCTGTTTACCAAAAACATTATTTTGTACACGATAAATTTAGGAAACAGTTAAGGAAAACCACCGCCTCCACCAAAAAGGCACTGGGTGAGCCCTAGGAAGTGTGTAGCACCAGCCTGGCCGTGAAGGCCCCCAAGTTTGGCACTGCTGTTGCTGTGAAATAATGTATTCTGAATGACACAGAAAAAAAAATCTGTTGAGAAAATGAGTAGCATGTAAGAGTAGGTTTGCTCTATGTGTCTGTTTCAGTTAATCAAGTGATTCAAATAATTCCAAGAACTACAATTAGCAGTGATTAACACCACTTAATTCTTCACAACATCAATATTTGGTATGTGTATTATCAAAGTTTTATATATAAAAGAAGGAACATAATTCTGAGAATACATTGTAGTTGCTGGGAGTTTTTGGCTTTCTCTCTTGTTTTGATAATCCTTTACTGTATGATTTGGGACAGGTCACAGAATTTACATGCACTTTAATTGCTTCCTTCAATGAGGATATTACAATACTGTTGGAAAAGTGTCTTGATAATCTCTTAAGTAAAGCAAAAGCTCATATTTACAAGTTCAATTAAATTTGAGTTGAGAAATGATTATTTTCCTAGAGTAAAATAAATGAGATTTGATCACAGCCAAACCAAAAAAAAATGAGACCTTTAGATAGATGAAAAGAAACCATTCTGAATATCTCTGAATGTGTTCCTAGTATCAAGTGAACCTGAACATGGAAAAAAATGAATCACTACAAGTTAAACAACAGATTACTAAAATCAAGGGCATTATTTCTTTCTGTATATACATTAAGCATCAAATTGAAATGAAATCTGTTGCTGTGAACTCCATGTGAATTCCAAGTTGCTTTAGAGGATTTTTAGATTTGCCTCATTTAGATTGCAAAACGTGAATGCATCTTAAAAAGTAAGTCGGAAACGTAAGTCAACAAAAGATCTTGAAATTAAAACACATCTGGTGAATTTCAATTCACTTTTCTATTGTGTTCTTTGTATTGAGAATTTGATATTTGAAACTACAAGATTCTAATTTCAAACATGTTTATTTATCAGCCAGTTCTAAGTATTTTGAATTTCTCTTTCTCTCCCTCTCTTTCAATCAATCAATTAATCAATCAATCAAGTCAATGAAAACAATCCAAGAACAGAAAGGCTGGGAGGCTGGAACTTGTATGAATTTTGTTATCCATTTTTCACCAGATGGCTCCAAACTAAATTTGTGAAACACAGTTTAAAACCTAGCGGTAGATGAACCTTTAAAAAATTATAATGAGATAATGTTTCCTACTTTGAGTTGCAAAGGTAGTTATAACAGATGAGATGGTGTATGCCTAGTATCACACATCTGAAGATTGCTGAAGAAACTAACCAGTCAATGGGTTGTGTGGTGTTATGGTAGCATCTACCCCCTTGACCAGGAATAATCTGCACCTGTGGCATTTGGATAGTCATTATGCAAGACTATGAATTCTAGTTTTTTATGATAAGAAATGAGATTTAGCCCAAATCTGAAGGAAATGAAAGGTTGGAGTTTTCAGCTCTAACTTTTATTAATCATATTTTTCATTATTATATGAACACTCACATTGGAGAGATAACATTTGCATTTCTGCAATCTATCTAACACACCTGCTTTAGTAATTAATGAATCATTCAACTCAAAGTTTCATTCATTTGGTACTTTTTTCTTATTTTGGAAATATTAAGAGACTAGGTTACTGCATATGTTGGACACTTTGTAATTATGAGTGGTAATCTCATAACACTTTATTTTATTCTCATTTCACCCTAAAGGTCTTAAAGTACTTTTGCTTTTCCTCTCCTAAACTGGAGACCAATGTTGGAATTTCTAGATTCAAAAGATTCAAAGTTTGTTCCCCTTTTTTCAATGTTTCATCCATGCTCTGGATAGATTATAATCCTGTGTTTTTCTACAAAAATTTAAAAATAAAAAATAGTAGCTAACTACACTCATTTGATTAAATTAAGTACAAAGCTTATGAGCATCAATGTTTATACTTCTAATATGAATTGCATACCTTCTAATATTTATGCAAATCTTAGAAAAATATATTATCTATTAAAAAGGGTTTTCTATATATCAAAACCATGCACATTTAGTAGCTATATATTCACTGGGATTTTTTTCTGTTGGTATGTTTTTCTATTTTAGTTCAGGAGAAAATAAAATCAGAGGTGAAATACATAAGCAGTTAGCCACATTATATAAAATAGATGTCTTTAAAGATTTTATTTAGATTTTAGGCATTCTTTCAAACGGTTCTAGTTAAGGTACATTGAGATTTAGCATGACATTGGTAAGAGTGTGGACTTTGGAATTGGCCAGCCTTATTCCAGAGTCTTGGTTCTACCATTAGCTGGATAACTTTGGACAAATTGTTTAATGAGTTCTGTTTCCTTTTCTGTGAACTGTAGACAACATAAGTGAAAGTGAGTGAAGCTTAGATAATTTAATAAAATCATGCAAACTTTCTCACACGGATTTTATCGCATGGTAAAGCCCCAATAAGAACTTCTGCTGCTATTTCCCTTTAGAAACATGTGTGTAAAGTAAAATGGTAATATTCAATGTGAATCTGTCCCTTAATGTGTCCTTTATTGCCTCAAAGAGATACTAGCCTTTTCTTTCAAATTCTCTGCAGTAGACAGAAAATGGCCTCCTAAAGGTGTCTGTGTTTTAATCCCCAGAATCATGAATATGTTTTCTTATATGATAAAAGGAATTTTGCTGATGTGATTAAGTTAAGAATCTTGAGATACTGGATTGTCCAATGTAATCATAAATGTCCTCATAAAGAAAAGGGGGAGGATGGTGAGTAAAAATGACAAAAGAGATGATTGAGGCAAAGGTCAGAGAGAGAAAATGAGATTGGATGAGCTGGGCTGCATGGAAACAAGCAGAGGAAGGGGCCATGAGCTAAGGAATGCAGGAGCCTCTAGAAGATAGAATAGGCCAGACAAGGGATTCTCCACCGGAGCCTGTATAAGACATGCAACCCTGCACACACCCTGACTTGAGGATTTTGGACCTTCAGAACTTTAAAGCAATAAGCTTAAATTATTTTAAGCCATTAAATATATGATAATTTGTTACAGCAGAAATTAGAAAATGATATAGTCAGGGAAGACAAGAAGTGGACCAGGAGATGTTATTATTCTGTGTATTTTAAAATTATGGTGTTTGATGTTCCTTGGAGATGTGTAGCAAGCCAAAGAGAACTGTGATGGCACCTGATAGCAAGGTCATTTCACATTGCAACACATTATGAGGATAAAGATAAAGTAAGAATAGTTAAGATCCCATATAAATATATTAACATTGTAAATAGCATACTTTGAGAGATGCCAATAAGTAATAATTAGTATTTTAGTTATATTAAGATATAATTAGGAAAATCGACTAAATAGCTAATAGATGCCAACGTGGCAGTTGTTTTACATACCTATCCTATTTAATTTATGAAACAACATTAGAGGTAGGTGTTCTTAATGTACCTTTTCCGATAAGGGTGAATTTATGTGTTTAGCTTGTAAAAAGGCAAACCATAAAGTAAAGGGGTGCTGTGTGCATGTATGTTTATATCACTTTGAACCTCACTATGATGTATAATTGCAATACACTAATAAAAGTATAAAAATAAAATGAAAAATAAATTATGCAATTTGAAAAAAATCTGTTGATTAAAATCATATGCTATTCATCAAAGATAAAATGGGATAAAGGAACGCACACACACACACACACACACACACACACACACACACCACAAATGGTTGCCTTGTAAGAACTCCATTATGCCCCTCCTAACTTAAGAGAATATTTCCTATCTTACACGTGAGGCTTCTAAATCAGGTGGAGACAGTCAGGTCCTGCGTCTGTCAATGACAATTTCTCCAGAGTTCTGCCTTAAGTTAGGTCTGCATATCTTCCTAAACAGGGAACAACTGATCCAGTCATCATTACAGTACTCAGGTTTGTCCATTTTAGGTTAAGACTTAGAAAATATTGATTGTAAGAAAAGGTGTTTACTTTTTTTGTTTCACATAAAATCTGTTTTTATATTCAACATGTTCCAATCTATTTTCTTAAGAAGTGATATATTGGTATCTGTATGAAAACCAGAAGCAAATTTAAGCTAATATTTAATGAATATTGATTTTGTGCCTGGTGTTGTGCAAGTCACCAACAAATATCATGTCTTATACATATCAATATTCCCACTTTTACAAAAAAAACCCTAATGTTTACAAAGTTTTTAAAAATTATAGTGAATTTAATTCCAAGGGTTGATTATAATAGTCATGATAAAATATAAATCCAGAGAAATATAAAATAATATGAGATTATTGCCTCTTCAGAATCTTCCTTTATAATATACTTCCTCCTTATACAGTAATGCACTATAAGATTTTGCAAATTAGATTTTTAACCTAAATTTGTTACTACTTTCTGTTATGTGGATTACTAAATTTTCTTTTGCACTGATTCAGGTTTCTTCCTTGAACTAGTTTTTAAACAATGTGTCTCTTCTCCCCTTTCTAAGCCATTCTCACTCAGTTAAGTAGTATGCTAGAAATCAGCTTACTCAGCAACTGTAGTCTGAGGTAGGGGGGATAATAAGTTGATACAAAATAAGTCTGGTTTCCTGCTTTCTGCTTTTTATGACAGGTCCAATCATGGAAAACCATCTAAAAAATTTCACTAGCTCTTATTTTAAAAAATTCATACTGATTAAAGCATTTCATATTTGTTTACAGAATTCACCAAGAGCCAGTGTTTGTTCAACTTCACATTTCTGGAATGTCTCATGGATAAACTAGAACAGCCATCCTACATTTCAGTCTGGTCAATTTAAGCACTTGAATGGAAAGGGGGCCTCATCTCCACTTTTCACATATTTTGTGTAATCTTCACAAAATATGTATCTCTTCAGGCTTTAAAATAAAAAAAAATAAGCCGAGTGTGCTGGCTCATGCTTGTAATTCCAGTATTTGGGAGGCTGAGACAAGGAGGATTGCAGGTTCAAGGACAGCCTCAGCAAGTAGTGAGACTTTCATCAATTTAGTGAAACCCTGTTTCAAAAAAAAAAAAAAATAGGAGCCGGGCATGATGGCGCACGCTTTTAATCCCAGTACTCTGGGAAGCAGAGATCGGATGATCCGGGTTCGCGGCCAGCCTCAGCTCTCTCTCTCTCTCTCTCTCTCTCTCTCCCTGTCTCTCTCTCTCTCTTTCTCTCTACCTAGTGAGGCCCTCCACAACTTTGTGAGACCTGGTTTCAAAATAAAGTATAAAAAAATAGGGCTGGGGGTGTAGCACGGAGGTAGAACACCCCTGGGTTCAATCCCCGGTACCACACACACAAAAAAAAAAAATAGGGCTAGGGTGTAGCTCAGAGGTAGAATACCCCTAGGTTCAATCCCCAGTACCACAAAAACAAAACAAAACAAAAGTAAAAATATTATTTAAAAAGCCATTCCACTGAACTTCCCTCTCAAAGGGCACCAGTGATTATTTGGCTGCCATATTGAATAGCTTTCACAGAGTCACTACTATGATATTTACAAATATTTACATGTATCTAATTATTTGATATTGCAATTAGATATTGCAATTAGACTATATTGTAATTTTATGCCTGCCCTATATATCTTAGACTAGAGCTTGTTTTTTCTTGTTCCAAGTATCCCTCTACCTACGGTGATGAGCAGATGAACAAGTGAATGGATGGATCATGTGATCATAGCATACTACAGATGTGATTGACAACTGTGTTTTCAGCTCCATTTCTACATGAGAGGTCACTCAACAACCTTAGCAATGGGCATGGCTGAAAGTCAACTGGACTCGGACTTCACAAAATCTGATGATCACAGGAAGAATAATCACACGTTAGCCGTGTGCTATAAGCTAACACTGTGCTAGTTTAGATAGTGTGCTGATCTGATCTCATTCTCAGAAGAAACCCAAGATGGAGTGAAAATGAATCTTACCCAAATTTTACAGATACAAAAACTGAGACTCAGGAGAAAAACATACTGCTGCTGACTCATTTGGGAAGAGATAGGGCTGGCTTGGAGCTTCCTATTAAAACCCATTATCAAAACCCTTCTACCTTTCTCTTGTAATCTTGATTCAGTTGAAAAAGATGTTATAATCCAAAAAAGGAATCAGAACAAAGTTAGAAAGTCTAGTATAAGCTTCAAATCTGAACATGAATCTGAAAAAAAGAAAATTACACAGGCTTTGATAATATGAGAAGACAAAAACATAAGCACTTGGAAAAAATCACACTAAAGACTCCTAATAGACTAAAGACTCCTCCATTGAGGTATTCAGGTTTTAACTGAATAGAGGAATAGTAGATGACAGGAAGGAGTGTATGCCTTGAGCCTCTAAAAACTGCTGGTTGCCATGGCTATCTCCAGCACACTTATAACTCACAATAGTATCTGTGTGGCTTAACAGATGAAAGCAGCCTTCTTCACCTGATTACTTTTAGTAGATTTTTATCACCAATGGTGAAATGATTCTAGAAGTTACCTGACCAACCGGTTGTAAGGCAAAGGATCCTTGGTACGAAGGTACATTGTTTTTCCTCTTTGAATGCTCTTCGAAAATGTTGAAAAGCTCAATTGGATATTATTCAAGAGCAATAATTTCCTGCCTGCAGATACAGACTTCAGCCTACTAATATGTCAAGAGTAAACAATGTTTTAAATGTAAATTTGTTTTACCCTGATATCCCTGCAGACAGCTATGTTTGAAAATGAATGAATTAATTATGTCTTCCATATGGAAAGTGCTAGTTACTCATAAAATGTAAGTCATAAAATTTGAGTTTTTTTCCAATAGGAAATCAATTTCCATTGATCAGTTCACATGCTCTAACAAAATATCCCTTGAGATTGGAAGAATGCATTTAAAAACTGGCAGGAATGGAGTCAGGTTAGCTGGCATCCATGGAAGTTGTGTCTGTGATCTTGGCACTGTCATTACAGTGCCCAAATCAGTTAATCTAAAGGTCCAGGTTAAAACTTAAAGTGAAAATGATATAAAAGAGAAAGTCACAATGAACATTTTAATCATTGCAATAATTATTTTTAAATACACAAAGATTTTTCGTCATTCAAAACAAAACCTCATTCAAAACCCAGCACATCATCTAATGAATGCCACAAAAATATAGCTCTTTTGGAAGAATGGCCATTCTTCCAAAAGTGATCTACAGATTCAATGCAATACCCATTAAATTACCAAGGTCATTCTTCACAGACATAGAAAAATCAGTCCTTAAATTCATTTGGAACAACAGAAAACCCAGAATAGCCAAAGTAGCTCTCAGCAACAAGAACTATGCAGGAGGCATCACAATACCTGACTTCAAACTATACTACAGAGCCACAGTAATAAAAACAGCATGGTATTGGCACAAAAGCAGACACATAGACCAATGGAACAGAATAAAAGACTCAGAAACAAATCTGCACACTTAGAGCCAATTGATTTTTGACAAAGGAGCCAAAAACATACACTGGTAAAAAGATACCCTCTTCAACAAATGGTGTTGGCAAAACTGGTTACCCACATGCAGAAAAATTGGAATAAACCCCATTTTCTCACCCTGCACAAGAGTCAATTCAAGATGGATCAAAGCCCAGGAAATTAGACCAGAGACGTTGCAGCTACTTGTAGAGGGCATAGGTCCAACTCTTCAACACATAGGCACAGGTAAAAACTTCCTCAAAGTTTTTACTTTGAGGAAGGCACAAAGAAATTAAAACGAGGATCAATATATGGGATTGCATTAAACTGAAGAGCTTTGCACAGCAAAGGAAACTATCAAGAACCTCAACAGAGAGCCAACAGAATGGGAGAAGCTTTTTGCCAGCTACTCCTCTGATAGAGTACTAATAACTAGAATATACAGAGAACTCAAGAAACTCATCGCCAAAAAACAACCAATCAAAAAATGGATAAGTGAACTAAATAGGCACTTCACAAAAGAAGATATACAAATGGCCAATAAATGTATGAAAAAATGTTCAACATCATTAGCAATCAGAGAGATGCAAATCAAAACTACCCTGAGATTTCACCTAACCCCAATTAGAATGGTAATCATTAAAAATGCAAACAATAACAAATGCTGGTGAGGATGTGGAGAAGTAGGAAATCTATTACACTGTTGGTGGGATTGTAAATTAGTGCAACCACTTTGGAAAACAGTGTGGAGAATCCTCAGAAAACTGGGCATGAACCTACCATATGACCCAGCAATACCACGCTGGGTATCTACCCAAAAGAATGGAAACCAAACTACCTGACTAATGCATGCGTATCTATGTTTATAGCTGCACAATTCACAATTGCCAAACTATGGAACCAGCCAAGATGTCCATCAATGGACATCTTGATGAATGGATGAATGGATTATAAAAGATGAATGGATTATAAAACTATGGGATATGTGCACAGTGGAATTTTATGCAACCATAAAGAAGAACAAAATTATGTCATTTTCAGGGAAATTGATGGGATTGGAGAACATTATGCTAAATGAGATTAGTCAGTCACAAAAAGGGAAAAGTCGAATGATCTCCCTAATATGCAGAAGCTAGAGAGAATAGGGCATAGGAGGGACTCCAGACAAAGATGGAGAAAACCTTAGATGAGTAAAGAAGGCAACCTAACTGAGGGAGATGGGAGGGAGGAAGAGGGAAACACCCTAATGCACAGGATGTACATACACAAATATATCAAAGTCAATTACTATGCTGAGCAGGAGAAGGAGAGAAGGGGAAGGGAATGGGGATGGGAATTGGGGGAGGGCTAATTGCCCAATGTGTGCGTGTATACTTCTACTACTCTGAAACTCATCAAGATGTATGATTACAATGCACCAATTAAAAAATATGGTAAAACATTAGCTGTATTTGGAGAATCAGAGTGAACAATATGTAGGACATATTTGTACTATTTTTGTAACATTCCTATAAGTTAAAATTAACTTCAAAATAAAGTTAAAAGAATAAAAATTTAAAGCCCTCATATGGGGAAAAATATACTCTAATAAAGCTATTAGAAAAAAACAAAATATGGCACTCTTTTAAGTTAAAGTCAGAACATATAAAATTGAAATAGTTGTCGATTTGTGAGTCGTGATCTCCAGGCTGATTTAGCATTAGTGTGAAAGGCGTGTGTGAAGGGCATGTGTGAGGGAGCTCAAATCACTACTCCGCTGGCCTGGCGGTTTTGCTGTCACTGACTAAGCTTTGCCTTAGTCTCTCCTTGTCTCTGAGCCTCTGCTGTCACTTTTACTTAGCGACATCACCACAAAACACACGCACACTCCTTACAACTTCTCTACTTTGTGCTTTGTCCTGGAGGATGAAGGTACAAGTCTTAAGAGAGGCGATGTACATACACACACATTCTCTCCTTGTTCTTTTCCCTATTCAAGTAGCCTCCATGCTTCCTGGCCTCTGGAGAAGTAGAAGGCTGACCACAAGTCAGGCAGAGTCTGACAGCCTTGCTGGCTTCTGTTTCAGAAAAGCCTAAACCCTTTCAAGAAGAGGCAAAGGGAATGTCAGAGTTTGAAGTGGAGCAGAGGATTCCCGCACATTTAGAAACGATTTCCCCAGGAACTTGGTGGAGGGGAGATATCTGTGGCTGAAACAGCAATGGGGACTCAGCCACATGCTACAGAGCAGGGAGAGCTCAGAGAGAGAGAGAGAGAGAGAGAGAGAGAGAGAGAGAGAGAGAGACCTTGAGATGCCTGGGGGGCAGAATCTCAATTCAAAGGATGTCAGCTTCTAAGGAAGTAAGAGCCACCAAATTTGGCCAGTTGGCTTGTTAGCTACTATGCGAACAGCAGCTACACTTGACTATATTTTGAGTATACCATGTAAGTAAGTCCTCCAGAGTGTCATGTGATTCAAGCTTAGGGAGGGGACCCTAAGCCTGAGGAAGAATGAGACCAAATGTCCACGGAGACCAGCAGGATGGAGTTACAACCTATATTTTAATCTTCCAGTATAAATTTTCCACTTTAAAATAGTGATAATAAAATTTAACAAAGACTCCTGATGTAAATTAAGAATTGTCTCAGCTAAGGGCGGTGGTGCACACCTGTAATCCCAGTACTCGGGAGGCTGAGACAGGAGGATTGCAGATTCAAGGCCAGCCTCAGCAACTTAACGAGACCCCCAGCAAACTAGTGAGACCCTGTTTCAAATTTTCAAAAAAATAAAATGAGCTGTGGGTATAGCTCAGAGGTACAATGCTCCTGGGTCCAAACCCAGTAGCAAAAAAACAAAAAATTGTCCTATGGTTAGCAGAGAAGTTGAGATAGGAATAGTATAATGATAAAAGAGCAAGCATTTTTCCTTTGGCTATTACTGAGTTCTTCTGCTTGATATAATTTTTCTTTTTTGATACTGGGAATTGAACCCAGAGGCATTCTACCTCTGTGCTACACCCCCAGCCCTATTTTATTTTTATTTTGAAACGGGGTCTCGCTAGGTTGATGAGAGTCTCGCTACTTGCTGCAGCTGTTCTCAAACCTGCGATCCTCTTGTCTCAGCCTCCCAAGTACTGGGAGTCCAGATGTGTGATACCACACCCAGTTTTGACATACTTTTTGCATGAAGTGAAATGTGGCTTCTCCTTGCCAGCATAGTCAATAGGACCTGGACACTAGCCAGGGGAGCCAGAATTTTGAGAGACAACAAGTAAGCATTCACTGCGAGGCCTCCCTCACCGCCTCTGCCAGTGCCTTCTTATAAGAAGACCCATAGGTCTTCCTTGCTCCTTCTGCATCTGTCAGCACGGAATGTGGAGTTCAATGAACTGCCAACTGCCACCTAAAGAGACTCAGCTGGAAAATCATGTGTCTCTCAGTTCCTGAGGTCACCAGTGCCAGGTTATGAATTTCTTATCCTATGGAAAACACCATGAGTTGGACGTATAGCTTCTCATATGCCAGGGTGTCAAAGGTCAAATTCTAAATTTTCTTGTCTTTTTTTGGGGGGGTACTGGGTATTGAACCCAGGGGTGTTCTACCTCTGAGCTCACCTCTAGCCCTTTTTATTTCTTGTTTTGAAACAGGGTTTTGCTAGGATGGTGAGAATCTTGCTACTTTGCTGAGGCTGGCCTCGAACCTGTGATTCTCCTATCTCAGCCTCCCAAGTACTGGGATTACAGGCATGCACCACCAAGCCCCGCTCCAAAATCCTAAATTTGAGCAATAATGCATTCCAAATGCTAATCATACCTTTTAATCAATCTTGTAAGTTGCTTTCACTGTCCACTTTTTCCCATCACTCTCCCTTTTATGTACAAGCTGGAATTCTTTTCCACATGGATTCTTTCTTATAGATTCTTTTCTGTTTCTCACTTGAGGCAGCACTGCTCAGGGGGAAATGTCCAAGCGTTGGAAGAGCTACATGTGAGCAAAGGCTGCCTCTGCCTGCCATGCACTTCGGGTGAATGGGTATTCTTAAAGGGAAGGAAAAAGAGCTCCAGACTTATTCTTGTGGCTGGGTGTTGGTGGAGGCTACTGAAGCTGCTCCCTTACTACTCCAACCTCCGTGCTCTTTTCTCTCATTATATTTTTAATGGAAAAGACAGTAGAGTGTCTTAAAGGAAATGTTCTATATTATCACTTATAATCCTACTGTCTTTATTATTTTCATTCGGCAAATTGCCTTTTTCAGACATGCATATTTCATGCAGTGATTGTATTTTATGAAGTCTGTAATTTTACTTCTGTTATTTGTACGGCGGTCATTTTTCATGGCATAAAAATTTCCTCATAAGTCATCGTATTTAAATCAAAAACCTTAAATGATTACATCATATTTAATTCTGTCAATATACATCTCCTTTACAAGCATAAAATTTACTAACTCATATTTCTACTTTGGAACATATAGACTATTATTAAGTTATTTTGCTTTACAGTTGATGCTGCACTGAGAAGAATCACACGTTGAGAGCGCTGTTAGATACATGGAGTGTACACCATACGCTTAACATATATGATTTATAAGGCTTCCGGTCAGCGTTCAGGGTGGATACTCTCAAGTCTGTTTTACAAATGAGGAAACTTGAGGCTCATAGAGGTAAAATACTTCCCCAAGGGCAATCACAGATCAAGTACAGGACCGGGATTTGAAATTCATATTTGTCTCACTCCAAATCTCATTCTTTCTCCCCTATGTCACAGAACTATTTTTTTAGTGAAATTTCCCCAAAATAAAATCCCGAGAGTGGAATTGTTGAATCAAAGAGTGTGACTACCTCTCTGGCCCTTGTTACTTACCCATCAATGAAAATAACAGTGAAAAGGAGACAGGAAAAATTATGTGCAAACCTATTGTCTACCTTCCCTAAAGATTTCCTCTTTCACATCAGAGGGAAGCTCTGTCAGCCTCCTTTTTTATATTTGAGAAAATTATAGGCAGGGAAATTTAGTTTCTGACTCGTATTTTCTGCAACCAGATTTCTTCTGATCTTATGAAAAATGTTAGGAAAAAATGCGATACAAAACCTAGCACATTGTAAATAAAATATTATGATGATGATAAAAGATTGAAGTATTTGTTTGAGAATCCATTGGCATAGATGGAATTCTTAGTAAATAGAGGAACACATATTTAATCTGTGAATAAATAAGGGGCCTTTGTGTAACAAAAATTGGAGGGATCTCTTTAGCCAGAATAAAAATAAACGTCAAGGAGACAAAGGGGTGCTTTCATGGTTTGAGATACACTATTATTATTATGCCTTTTCAACAAGTATCAATGCTCTCTCTTCCTTTTCACTGGAAACAGTGGAACCTTTGCTGAACTGACAGTCAGTTAGAGCCAGTCAACAGAAACTGCTTTGGGTCACATGGCACCAAGAGCTGTTGTTGCCATCGCAACTGCACTGTGATAAATTAGCCTGTCTCCACTAAGTACTTGGTTTGCCTACATGCCCTAGAAGATGCCATTTTGATATTCTCCTTGACAGCTTTGAGCTAACCTTTCAGCAGGCTTGCTAACATTTACATATATTGAAGGAGAGAAAAAAGGAAATTAATATTTTTGACTCATTATATAGACATGTCAGTGTTTCTGAATGATTATCATATTTAAGGAGTATTTTTGCATTCTCCTGAAGTTTGATCATTATTTCAGAAACTATTATATGCAAGGTTAATATGGATTTATTTTACCTTTTAGATACTTACATATTACTGTCACTTAATAATTGAGATAAACTGCTAGATTTAGCAAAGGTAGAGGGAAAATGTTAGCTATAAAAGCAGTGGAGCTTGTAATAGCTTAAATAATTATTTCTCAAAAATTAGAGCATTCTTATTGTTTGGGGGATTAATTTCTTAAGAGATTCTGTGTGTATATTATAACAAACAGTTTGTTTTATTTCTAAAGGCACAGTGAGTTTAGGAGGTTTTTACTTTAAAATTAGTTTCTTATATTTAAATTTCATGAGATTCATAGATATTGGTGTGTGGAATGCAATAAAACATTGATATTGTGATTCCAGGCAAGCTACCTGAAAAGTTAATACTAATTGAGATTTACTAATCATGTAAAGGACTTTTGATTTGCAAGGTGTTTTACATAATTTTTCTCTTTTAATATTCAATACCCACTGATGTTGTTAGGATACCCATTTTGCAGATAAGGAAGAATATGTGGGGAAGATAAAAAAAATCACCCAAATAAGAATGAAATTAAATGGCTTAAGTTAAAAACCATGTATCTTACCCTAAATACAGATTCATTATGCTACCTAATTACCCAAATAGGTTCATTTCTCATTTTCCCAAGCAAGCACATAAGCATTTACATAATACATAAGTATAGCTAAGCACATTATATATTATTTATAAAAATAGTAATTTTATAATCTTAAGAAGTTCAGTGGCCTAAACATATTGAAGTTGCATGTAAATCTGCATATACTACCTAGAGTCTAACTAAAAGGATATTGGTATGGTTTGGATCACAAATGGGTCCCTCAAAGGCCACAGGTTAAAGGCTTGATTGACAGCCTGTGGTGCTACTGGGAAACCTTTAGGAGGTGGAGCCTTGTGGCAGGAAGTCAGGTTGTGGACATGCCCTTGAAAGAGAGATTGGGACCCTAGGCCCTTTCTCTCTCTTCTTCTTGCCAGCCATGAGGTAGGATAGGTTTCCTCCATCATGTGCTTCTGTCTGATGAGTTCCTCTCCACACATCAAAGCAAGAGGACCAAGTGACCACCGACCAAAACCTCTGAAACCATGGGCCAAAATAAATCTTTTCTTTAAGTTTTTATCTCAAGTATTTTGCCACAGCGGTGAAAAACTGACTAATACAGATACCAAAAAATACAAGCTATACTAAGGAATTATCTACTTTATTATTCCTATTTTATTTGGGGGGATTTGAGCAAAATAAAATGGTAGACATTCCAAAAGTTCAAATTTCACACTTAGAATGACCACATGGATCACTGGAACAGGTGAGGAACAGTGTTCCTTATAAGAAAAAATTGCATTTTCTCCTCTTGTCCTTCAGAGTTTGGCTTGTTGCCTAGTTTCATGCCACTCAAAATACAGTCCATCAGTAAGCAACAGAATCTGTTAAAAAGGCAGAACCTGAAGTCCCATCCTGGCTCACTGAAACAGAATCTGCATCTTAACAGGATCCCACGTGATTCATGTGCACATTAGTATTTGAGAAGCACTTCATCTACTGGAATTTCTGCCAACTACCAAGAAGGAGCAGAAGAAAGAAAACATCATAACCTGGTGGTTTCAACTGTCTGGAATCAAGGCTGCAATGACTTTAAGGTTTAATACTAGGAGACCTCATTTAATAAATCCCTTTCCCATTTACCTAACATTCTTCACTATGAGATATTTTGGGAGGAGGAGAAGGGGTATGGAAGCTATGCCTTGAGGAAGCCATGTTTCAGTGTCAACACCAGCAGGTCAGCAACCATCAGCATCATCAGGTACACTGATTGCATAGCAGTGAAGACTATAAACTAGTGAGTCTTGATTTGAGATTGTAATGTCTGGGATGCCAGGGACTTTGCTGGACACAGAACACACACACACACACACACACACACACACACACACACACAATCTC